>CM054164.1:2106537-2109037 GCA_028751875.1 Rapana venosa
ACAAACACTCCACGACAACAAACAACACACACACAAACAACCAAACACACACACACACACACACAACAACACACCACACACACACACACACACACACACACACAACAACACACACACCACACACACAACACACACACACACACACACACACACAACCAAACACACACACACACACACACAACCAAACACACACACACACACACACACACACAAAACACACACACACACACACACAACCAAACACACACACAACACACACACACACACACACACACACACAACCAAACACTCACACACACACACACACACACACCCCACACACACACACACACACACACAACCAAACACACACTCACACACAACCAAACACACACACACACACACACACACACACCCCAACACACAACCAAACCACACACACACACACACAACACACACACACAAAACAAAACACACACACACACACACACACACACACACACACACACAACCAAACACACACACACACACACACACACACACACACACACACAACCAAACACACACACACA
Organism: Rapana venosa; assembly: GCA_028751875.1. NCBI lineage: Eukaryota > Metazoa > Mollusca > Gastropoda > Neogastropoda > Muricidae > Rapana > Rapana venosa. The sequence goes on from CM054164.1 coordinate 2,107,089, forward strand.
CACACACACACACACACACACACACACACAACACAACAACCAAACACACACACACACACACACACACAACCAAACACACACACAAAACCCAAACACACACACACAACCAAACACACACACACACACACACACACACACACACACAGGTGGTGCTGAAGGAGGTGAAGGATGCTGTTGAAAAAGTAGGAACAGATATGAGGGAAAGTGTCAGGTAGGAAATAAGTGTGTTTTGAGGCTAGATCCTCATAGGCAGCACCTTTCAATATGAAATGATGTTCATTTTCCATTTGTTCATTGCAACATGGACACATTTTCTGTTGTGCAATTTCCCTGTAACGATGCACATTATTGTTTAGAGGAAGTACGTTAAATCATAATTGTGTCAAGGCAACTCGAAAACATTACATATCCATATCCAAAATATAACTCTTTCCCAAAAATAGTTTTGAATGTCCTATAGGTTTTGTACCTGTCCAACGATTTCTAACCGCCCCATCCCATTCTTGCCCGAACATGTCAACAAGCCTCTGTTTGAATAAATGTAAAAATAGTTTTCTATCCCCAACACCTTGTTGCAAACCAAACAAATCATTATTAAATCCAGCCAAGCCCAGTATCTCCCTAACCTTTGAAGCCCAACAGACTTGACCAATGTGTCCAGTTCAAGTAGAATTTCATCAGCTTTGCCTGGTAACCTCTCCCTACTCATTTACTGAGCACATTACCCCTCTCTTGCGATCTCTCCACTGGCTGCCCCGTGCCACAGAGAGTAAATTATAAGATCAGTACCCTCTGTTACAAATGTCTCCACAAAACTGCACCCTCCTAAACCCCTGTGAATGTCTTAACCTGTACACTCCTTCACGTTCCCTCCGCTCTACTGCAGATACCTTGTGCCTACGAATACCTAGATTCAACCAATCCACTGTTGGCCACCGCTCTTTCTCTATTTCGGGTCCATCGACCTGGAATGAGCTCCCTCTCTCTCTCTTCGCCAGAAACCTAGTTATGACACTTTTAAATCCAGCCTCAAGACATATTTATTTCAAACCTAAGATTTCCCCCCTCCTGTTTCATATCAGAACTATCCCACCCTTCACTAACCCATGTCCTATCACCCTGCTAAAGAATACGACCTGTGTGAGTGTGTGTGTGCTTTTGTAAAACATTTGACTATTGACATTTTATTTCATAGATTTTGTCTGCAGTGCACTATGTTTGTAAATATCTGTTTGTTTAAACTATTGATCATTTATCATTGATTGCATGACTGTGTAAGATTAGGTTGAATGCATGCGCTTTGATTTGTCTTTTCAAGATATAGTGCTATATAAGTTCCATGTATTATTATTATTATTATTATTATTTACAGTACTTTCAACCAAGATCTTAAGCATGCTATGTATGTATTCACATGCAGTGGATATCTGCCCAATATATGCCATGTTGTTTGGTGTTCTGACTGGAACACCAAGAACCTCTTACAAGCAGCCACATGTACCTTTTCTAAATGCTCTAATCTGTTTAGCCCCCATACCTCACTGAGTATATCAATATCGGTTTTAATCTTAGTATCCAAAATCTGAAAGAAGGTACTGGCTGTCATTTCCTTACATGTTTGAAAAACCCTGTTCACCTGAATTACTGCTTGTTTCCCTTTAGCTGCTAAGTGAAGTGGACCTCTGTTTGCACTTAGCATGGCTGTAAAGGGAAATCCTAGTGAGAGAGAGAAGAGAAAAGAGAGAAGAGAGAGAAGAGAGAGAGAGAGAATGGGAGGGAGAAACTGAGAGAGAGAGAATGAAGAGAGAGAGAGAGAGAGAAACTGAGAGAGAGAGAATGAGAGAGATAAACTGGGAGAGAGAGAGAATGAGAGAGAGAGAAATGAGAGAGAGAATGAGAGAGAGAATGAGAAAGAGAGAATGAGAGAGAGAGAGAGAGAATGAGAGAGA
>CM054164.1:2131820-2158054 GCA_028751875.1 Rapana venosa
GCAACAAATCAATCCTTTCCAAACGGGTGTAATTAACAAATCAGAGACATCCTTTTGAATCTTGCTGTCTTTGTATGTCGGTTTGTCCGTCGTGTTCGACGATGACCTCCAAAACAGCAGAGGAGGCAGCTGCTGTTTCGGAAATTGGGCAGAAATTTGAGTATAGTGGAGATAGATGCCTTGCCCACAGTACATCCCCATTCTCTCGGCCAAGTGGGCATAAGGACAGTCAGCGTTGGAGATGTTCTCCAAAGGCCAACCAGCCCCCAGGGCTGCAGCACATAATATGGACTGTGCGACTACAGTTGTGACAAACTGTGAAAGCGCATTTCTGGCATATCACTAATTGTTACTTGAAGTCAGGCGACAGTATCAGCTTGTCACAGGTACTATGATTTCCTCTTATCATGACAGAGTGTACTGATATATTCTGAAACGGCAGACATAATGGCCTAGTGGTTAAGACCATTCGACTGAAATCCCACACACACACACACAGAGGTCACACACCCTGGCAGGGTGATAGAATCTTGGTTGTTGAAGGCAGGGAAAAACTATGAGATGAGGCAGGAGAGGAAAATCTTAGGTTTGAAATAAATATGTCTTGAGGCCAGATTTAAAAGTGTCATAAGAAGGCTTTTGGCGGAGAGAGAGAGGGAGATCATTCCACATCAATGGACCAGAAATAGAGAAAGAGCGACGGCCGATGGTGGATTGGTTGAATCTAGGTATTCGTAAGGACAAGGTATCTGCAGCAGAGCGGAGAGAACGAGAAGGAGTGTACAAGTGAAGACATTCACAGAGGTAGGCGGTGCTGTTTTGTGGAGACATATTGTAACAGAGAGTACTGAATCTTATAGTTTTACTCTCTGTGGCACAGGCAGCCAGTGGAGAGATTGCAAGAGAGGGTAGTATGCTCAGATTTTTTTCTTCTGAGATTAGACGAGCTGCAGAGTTTTTTGTAACGTTGAAGGGATTGGATAGATGATGCTGGCAGACCAGCCAACAGAGAGTTGCAATAGTCCAGACGTGAAAGAATGAGAGACCCAACAAGTTTGGATGTTGCATCTGTGGACAGGTACTTTCGAATTGCACTAATACGCCGTAATTGATAGTCGCCAGACTGGCAGGTCTGAGTGATGAATTTTTTGCATAGAGAGTGTGTTTGTCAATCAATGACCCCTAGATACTTCACAGCAGTGGATAAAGGGACTGATGCATTGCACAATTTGTATTGAAGCTGTTGTGATGGAAGAGAGTTTGTGTTTTGGTCCCTACAAGCATGGTTTCTGTTTTATCTGCATTTAGCTGTAATTTGTTCTGTATCATCCAATTTTGGATATCTTGAAAGCAGTGGGCCATATTTGTAAAGAGAGAAGGCAGATTTTCAGGAGTGTCGCTGCTTAAGAATCTGAGAGTCATCTGCATAAAAATGATGGTTGATCTGATGGCGGTTAATTATATGTGACAGTGGAGCAGTGTAGAGGGTGAAAAGAACAGGGCCCAGAACAGATCCCTGTGGAACCCACATTCCAATCTTGCAGGTACTGACTGAATCTTGTTTACTGTGACTGTCTGGAATCGGTCAGTAAGGTATGAACATACCGGTAAGGCTGTATCATAACACCAAATGTTTTTGAAGACGGGAAGAAGAATAGAGTGTCAATAGGTCAAAGCTGCAGATAAGTCGAGTAGAGTAAGAAGAGAGATTTTCCCTGAGTCAGAAGCGAGTAGAAGTGTGTTTAAGGAATGGGACAAGGGTAGTTTCAGTGCTGTTGGTTGACGCGATAGGCAGACTGAAACGCAGAAGGAGACTGTTGGAGAGAAGGTGGTTGTTGAGCTGTTTTAGAACTACTTTTTCAAGGACTTTAGAGATAAACGGTAGGTTGGAAACAGGTCTATACTCTTCAGAATGTTGGGTCAAGGTCATGCTTTTTGAGTAGAGGTGTGACTATGGCAGTTTTTAGAGCTGAAGGAACATTTCCAGAGACAAGAGATAAGTTTACTATATCGTAATAGTGGGAATAAGTTGTGGCAGGCACTGTGCAAAAAGAGAAGCAGGTATGGGGTCAAGATCACAAGATTTATCGTCATGCTTTCAGAATTAGTTCGATTTCTTTCTCGCTTGCGGGATGAAGGAAAGGAGAGAGTGCCAGAGAATCGGGATCAGAAGTTGCAGGCTGGAAAGGAGTCTGATCCAAACTGGAGCGAATGTTGCGGACTTTGTCAGAGAAGAAAGCAGAAAATATAGAAGGAAGCTCAGAGTGGTTTGTGAATAGAAGGCAGAGGACTAGCCTTCTCAGATCCAAGAAACGTGGATGTGGGGAAAAGAATAGATTTCAATAGACGTGGCATCAAGAACTTGAGAAGAGTAAGTACTTTTGTTTTTGCTGAAACAAATAAGGTTTAACTTTGTTGATTTGTTTACGAGAAGCTGTTTGTTTATTTTCGGTTTTTGTTTTCGCCATTGCAGCTCTAGTTTGCCGCGTTAGGCGTTTTGGACCAGGGATGTCACGGGTTGTTACCATGGTGCACAGGCCTGTCAGGCAGGAGATGGTCAGTAGGATGAGCATGCTCAACCAGAGTTGCTGAGGAACGTGATTGGTAGTCTTAGAGGGACAGAATGGTCCCAGGGGGTTTGAGTAGGCCATTGTGTGCCGGGTGGGAACAGATGAAAGAATTCACAAAACCGCAAACACACAGGACTTTCATGTACAAAAAAAGAAAAGCACATACGACGTGCATATCCATTATCTTCGATACAAAAGAATAAACTGAAATATCCATACTGAGCGACAGTAGAAAAGAGGAAAGGGAGACCCTTCTCCCTCCTCCCCCTCCTCCTCCCCCTACCCCTCCCCCCTCCTTCCTCCTCCCCCTCCTATCCTTCCTCCCCCTTCCCCTCCCCTCCACCTCCTACCCCCCCCCCCCCCTCCTCCCCCCGAAATCCTGACAAAGACAGCTGTGCTCCATGATGGTGAATCGTCTTTAATTTAAGGATTCTTTCTATTCTTTTTTCTGAGACATTGTCCATTTTTTTTTTGGAAAAAGAAGAAAAAGAACAGACCAAAAAGAAAAAAGGAGAAATACACTCATACATATATTGTGAGCTGATATAAGTTGGAAAAAAACTGCTGGGAGAAAGAAAGAGAAGAGCAAGTGGTGTGCCACAGCACGCACGGACAACAAAGGCCTATACAGTGCGCGTTGCACAGCGCCGCACACACACACACACACACCACACACAACACACGCACACACACTCACATATACAAAAACACACGCACACACACATACAAAACACACGCACATGTGGACAAAAAAAACGCGAACAGTCGTAGTTTCAATTCCCACCCCAACACACAACACACACAACTCTCTCTCTCTCTATATAACCCTATGGGTGTGGATTGGATGTAAAAAAAAGCACATGGTGCTTATTCATTATTATCCCTCGAAATAAAAGAATTTGTCAATGTCATTGTCATTGCACACACACAAACTCAAGCAGCAGTCAGGCGCGGCGCGCACACACACACACACATCACACAACCCAACACACACACACACACACACACACACACACACACACAGGTCTGATATCACTATAGTGGAAGGGACGTTAAAACTGAAGAATTAACACACACACACACACATACACACACACACCAGAGAGAGACAGAGAGCTCATGGGTGATTATCCCTCCGTTTTGAACGGAATTCCATATTGGCGATTTTCGGCTTTTAAAAAGATATGGATGACCTTTAGACCCCAGACCTAGAATCGTGTAGAAAACTGACCAGCATGACAGCAGCCTGTGACACACACCTTCCTTAACACCCATGACAGTCAGGCTTGTCTGCCTGATGTTTTCTCGATAATGATAATAATAATCACATCATCATCATCATCAATCTCTCATAGTAAAATAACAATAAAGTAAATAATAATAGAATTAATTATAATAATAATAATAAAGAAAAGAAGACATTGAATTTATAAAGCGCTATATCTTGCAAGAAAACCCAAATCTAAGCCCTTTCATTCATCCTACACATTCACATCAGCACCAGTTTACTACAATTAATAGATGGTTTGGTTTTTTTTTACAAATTCCAAATGTATCACCCACTCTCGCACACTTGCAAGCACACACACACACACACCACACACACATACACACACACATCAGCGCACACACGCACACACACCCACACTCACGCTCAGAACGCACACACACGACACACACACACACACACACGCGATCGCACACACACATACACACACACGCGCGCGCACACACACACAACACAACCCGCACACACACGCGCGCACACACACACACACACACAGCACGCGCGCGCGCACACACACACACACACACGCACGCACGCACCACACACACACACACACACACGCACGCACGCACACACAACCGCATGCTACTCATGCACGCACGCACAGCGCACACACGCACGCACTACACACCACACACAACAGACACGCACACACACACACATACACACACACACACGCACACACACACACACACACATCACACACACCCACACACACTCACACACACACACACATAAAGGTGGTACACTCGCAGAGTGATTGGGGGGGGGGAGGGGGGGGGTGGAGTTGGTTGTTGAGGCAGGGAACAAAAACCAAATGAAACAAGGAGGGGAGAGAATCTTAGCTTTGAAAGAAATGTTTTTTGAGGCCGATTTAAAAGCGTCCAAAAAACATTCTAGACAACGAGTAAAAGCATGTCCCTGACACTAATTTGTTTTCGGCTCTGCATAGCATGTTCTTGCAGTATGTTGTGCGAAAGAGCGTTACATGGAATCTATAATTATGCCAGGCTTGAGATTCTGGTCTGGAAGAGAGACATAGATGGCATTGCACTAAACTTGCAGTGTGTGTGTGCCGTGTGCGAGCACGTGAGTGTTATATGTAAATAAGGTTTAGGGGGGGGGGGGGGGGGGGGGGGGGGGGGGGGGGGGGGGGGAGTTAGGGAATCACACGTTGCTTTGGAAGAAGAGTTTGAAAGGGAAAATGATTATTGGAAGAGGGGGTGGGTTGTGTGTGGCTAGGTTTATTGGAAATAGAATTTAAAGGCAAATAAGAGAGCGGGATATTTTTTTGCATATAGTTTAATATGGACTAATTCCTTAGTGTGGTCCTACTAAGATCTAGTGTCATTGGGATAAAGGGGTAAGGAGGTGTAAGGCTAGGTTAGAGGAATATACAATAAATGCTGGCACATAAAAGAGAAGGTTTTCTCGAGTTGTTTATTTTAGGGCTAATACCTATCTTGGTTCTCAATTCAACTGGTGGGTCTTTTAGAAACAACGCAATTTTGTTTCAAAATGCAGCAGGCTTAAAATCGCTGATTCAGAAGCAAAGAAAATTGTAGTTAACTCATTGGAGAAATAGCCAGAAATAAGTCAGAAATATCCGTAGCTTTGCTTGCTCCTTTCTTAATCTACTTATTCTGGTTATTTCGAAAATACCACAGCCTGTTTGAAAACAGAGGTAGGCTGCCTGAAATCACTGAGCTGATTCCAGAACTAAAAAGTTGTCATTTTATTTATTTATTTATTTATTTTATTCTTTTATATCGAGGATAATGGAATAAGCACTTATGTGGGGTTGTTTTTACATCTAGTCCTGTGTGTATGCGGTTTTGTCAATTCTGTCATCTGTTCCCACCGGCACACAAATGGCCTACTCCTTTACCAAAAGCGTGATAAAGAGGGACACTGAACAAACCCTTATTGTCTCTTAGTTTTTAGCTGTGGGGAGTATTTGGAGGGGGGGGGGGGATTAGTGGGGGGGAGCTGGGGGGGGCCGTTTATAAGGGGGGGTGGATTGAGGATAGGGTGTATGGGGGAGGTCGTAAGAGAAGTTGTCATTGTCCAAGTCGTCTGTGTGGAGTGAGTTTAGAGCAAGAATAGTGTCTTAATTTGTTATTTATTTATTTATTTATATATACACTTTAAGCACGAGATTTCTCTGCGTGAAATTCGTGCCACTCTCCCGGAGAGCGCGTCCCGCCACAACAGCAGCGCCACCTTTTTGTTGTTTGGTCTGCAACTGTAGTTATTTCCTATCAGAGTGCTTTCAAGAATGTTGCCAGGGACACAACTCTCTACTTGTTGCCGTTAGGTTCTTTACGTGCCTGAAATAAATTATGTGTTTAACACACGGGACTCGGTATTATCTCTCATCCGAAAGACTAGCGTCCAGACCACACTCATGGTCCTAATGGATGGGGGGGGGGGGGGGGGGGGGGGGGGGGGGATTTCGAGTTCAAACGGGTAAACATGCTTTTTTTGTAATGTAAGGGAGGAGGGGGAATGTTTTAGCAAAATAGATACTTACTTAAATATATTAAAAAAATGTGGGTTAAGTGGGAGGTGAAGTTACCAGAGTGATTATTTTATTGCCGTAAGCCACAGTGGTGTAAGTCAGGTAGAGTAAGTTAAGTCAGTCCTCAGTCAGTCAGTCTTCAATTCTAACGTCTTTCCACCTTAAGTTATACCAGACGACCTAAAATAGAGACTGAATACGAGAGAGAGAGAGAGAGAGAGAGAGAAGAGAGAGAGATAGAGAAGAGAGAGAGAGAGAGAGAGAGAGAGAGAAAGAGTGAGAGATAGAGAAAGAGAGAGAAGAGAGAGAGAATAGAAGAGAAAGAGAGAGAGAGAGAGAGAGAGAGAAAGATAGAGAGAGAGAGAGAGAGAGAGAGAGAAGAGAGATAACACTGAACACTGACCACCTGAAATGATTTTTAATGTACATTGGCCTTGGACCACAAAACATGTTTGGGCTTGGGATAGAACAATGGGTTCATTCATATCATTGGCAAAGCAAATACACAAACAAATAAGAATTATGACTGATAGAGAAGAAAAACACAAACATACATAGCCAAATAATGCAAAAAGATATGTCAGTAACATTTCATGACTGAATACAAAAGAAAAACACCATTTATCTATTTCTTTGATTATAAACCTTAAATCATCATAACCAATCATAGAAAGAAAGAGAGAGAGAGAGAGAGAGAGAGAGAGAGAGAGAGAGAGAGGAGAGAGAGAGAGAAGGGAGAGAGAGATCTACTCTGTGTGCTGCTTGTGCGTGTGTGAGCGTCCCTGCATTGCTGCTTGTGCGCGCTCGTGTGTGTGTAATAAATAAATAAGAAAAGAAACTGTATAATTAACAAAACAGAATCAAAACAGACATTTCACAAACTGAAATTTAAAAAAAAGAACAACAACAAATGCCCATTGACCCTTAACAATAAAACTTTGGCATGTCAAACATAACTTAACATTGTTCAAAACTTCAGTACATGTGTGTGGTATTTTAAATTTATTTATCTACTTAAAACTTTATATCGAGTTGTAATCTTTGGCCTCTGATCTGAGATGGATCCTGGATTGGTTGTGTGTTGAGGACTGGGCCTATGTTTTGAGAATTGGACAAGAGTAAGAGAATAGTTTGTGTTTTGAAATTGTGAAGTATACAACTGGTGATGTGTGTGTTTGTAGTTGTTCAGTAGTACAGCAGAATCAATTGTGAACGCAACTGCTTGGCCCTGGATAATTGCATGAATGTATGTTGTTGTCGATCACAGTCACAGTGTTTCAGTTGATTGCTGAGTGAGTTGAGGTACTAATTTTTCACCTACTATTTAACAGTCTCCCTTTTACAGTTTCCTTATCTATTTTTCTTCTATCCTCCCCTTCCTATCCCCCCTTTATCACTCCCAGCCCACCAGTAGCGAGCCCTAATCCTCTTTAGGAGTTTTTTTTTTAACGTGCGCGAATAATAATTTTGTGTAACACAGGACTGGGTTTTTATTCTCGCCCGAAAGACTAGCGCCCAGCCCACCATCATGGTCTAATGGGGGGGGAAAAGTTTCGGGCCCCAAAACGGGTAAACATGTTTTTTTTAATGTAAGGGGGGGGGGGAAATTTTTTAGCAAACTAGATAAAAATTTCAATTAAAAAAGATGGGGTTAAGGGGGAGATGCATTTACCAAGAGAATATTTTTTGCCGTAAGCACAGTGTTGTAAAAATCAGTCAGTCAGCCAGCCCCCAGTCAGGCCCCAGCTTCATCAGCGCAGTCAGCCCCGCCACCACCCCATCACCCAGCCACCAGTCAGCCAGTCAACCATCAGCCCCACCCCCCCACGTCAGTCAGCACCAGTCAGTCAGTCAGTCGTCAGTCCCAGCCACCAGCGTCATCATTCATTCAGTTTAAATTTTAAAACGTCTTTCCCCCTTAAGTGATACCAGCCCCCAAAAAAGGGGCGTGGAAAAGGGAAAAAAGGGAAGAGAGAAGGGGGAGGAAGAGGGCAGGGGAGAAGGAAAAGGGGGGGGGGTTTTTGGGGAGGGAGTGGGGTGGTTGGTGGGGTGGGGGGGTGTGTGGGGTGTGGGGGTGTGTGGGTGTGTGGGGAAAAAAATAGTAACAACAAAAGAAACAATATTTTAACTGAAAATCAAGAACAGAAAAAAAAAACGAAATTCAAAAATGCTAAAAAAATCCCCTAGGGGACTTAACAATAAAGTTTTGGGCAATGTCAAACATTAACTTAACATTGTTCAAAACTTCAGTACAGTGTGTGTGTTTGGTGTGCGTGTGGTGGTTTGTGCGCGCCGGCGGCGATTGCGTGCGCGCTTGAGAGAGAGAGATAAATGCATCCCACAAAAAAGCATTAAAGGACGGACGAGCGAGTGTCACGCATTGCTTCGTTCTTCATGTCTGCATGCTTTTTAGATCAAAATAATAATCATGAGGTTTAGCGCTGAACTTGCAAGGAAAAACATCAAAGCGTTTACAAAAAAAGCGCTTAATCGCTTTCGATCTTTTTAATTTAGCAACGACAACTTCACCACTTTTTAAGTCTTTACCCAAATGAACTCGTCGCTGATCAAAAACTCTTTTTTTCCCATTCCTTGGTCAGAGCCCATGTGATGGATCGGTGGTCTAGAGGTAAGCGCCTGTCTAGAAAGAAAAAGCCCGGGTCGGAAGTGGGGGCGGTGTTCGACCCTTTTTGGGGGCCCGAAATTTTTCCCCCCATCCATTAACCATGAGTGGGGTCTGGCGCTAGTCTTTCGGATGAGACGAAAAAAACCGAGGTCCGTGTTTTGACAAATTATTAGGCAGTAAAAGCCCCACGGCAACAAGGGATTGTCCCGGGCAAAAAATTATGTAGAAAAAAGCCATTTGATAGGAAACAAATACTGTTCGACAGGAAAAAAAAGAAGAAAAAAATGGGGGCGCTGCTCTTGTGGCGACGTCTCTCCCCGGGAGAGCACCAATTTAAAGCAAAAAAATTCTGTGTGACTTAAAGTGGTATAAATAAAAAAATGAAAAAATGATCCCGGGTTACCAAGGGGGGAGATTTCCTGTATCACCGTCCCCCCCCCCCCCCCCTACCCTCCCCCCCCCCCCCCCCCCCCTACCCTCCACAATTTATCCCCCCCATTCCAGCCCCCAAAGGACCTGTTCCTGAAAGAAAAAACGAGAAGCAAAGAAAGCAACAAACAAAAAAAGAAGCCAAAGAAGCGAAGTAATAATAATAATAATTTAGGAATTTTATAGCCTGAATCTTGTAAAGCAACAAACAAGCGCTAGTTTTTTTTTCATACCACTTTAAGCCCCGGGCAGTTTTTCTCTCCGTAAATTTCCCGGGTGCTCCCCCGGGGGAAGCGGGAGAACGCGTCCCCATTAGCGCTGCGGCCCCCCTTTCAAAAATTTTACGTGTAACACACGGGACCTGGGTTTATGTCTCATCCGAAAAACTAGTAGTAAAGTAGAAGATAATAATAATGTAAATTTATATAGCGCTGAATCTTGTAAAAAACAAATCAAAAGCGCTCGTGAGATAAAATTTAAAAAATTGTTCTATCGAGGATAATGGAAAAAGCACTTATTTCGGGGGTGGGGGGGGGGAGGGGGGGGGAGGAGGGGGAGGGAGAAAAGGGGGCAGGGCAGAGGACGGGTCACGACCCAAAAAGCACTCATCCCCCTAGTTCCCTTATTCAGACATCGTCACCACATACCTTTTATTATTATTATTATCATCATCATCATCATATCCCCCCAAATTCATTATTTTATTATTATTTTTATTTTATTATTCAGTAGAAGATCAGGAACTCATCAAGGAAAAACGCCCAAAAAAACAAAGAATTAAACGGATAGAGAAAAGAAGAAGAAGAACCGCGAAGAAGACAGAAAAGACTATTAACAACAACTTAGAACTACAAACTAAAGTGATGGTGAAAAAAACCCAAAAAACAAAAAAACAAAGAAATTAGAGACAAAAAAAAAAGTGGAAAAACAGAAAAACGAGGGAAAAAGGAAAAGAAACAACAAAGAAAGAAAAGAAAGAAAGAAAAAAAAAAAAAAAAAAAAAAAGAAAGAAAAGAAAAAAAGAAAAAAAAGAAAAAAAGAAAAGAAAAAAAAAAAAGAAAAAAAAGAAAAAAAAAAAAGAAAAAAAGAAAAAAAAAAAGAAAAGAAAAGAAAGAAAGAAAAAAAGAAAAAAAAGAAAAAAAAAAAGAAAGAAAGAAAAGAAAGAAAAAGAAAGAAAAAAAGAAAGAAAAAAAAAGAAAAAAAAGAAAGAAAAGAAAGAAAAGAAAAGAAAAAAAAGAAAAAAGAAAAAAAAAAAGAAAAAAAAGAAAAAAAAGAAAGAAAAGAAAGAAAAAACAAGAAAACAAGAAAGAAAAAAAAATAAAGAAAGAAAAAAAAAGAAAGGAAAAGAAAGAAAAGAAAAAAAAAGAAAAAAAAAAAGAAAGAAGAAAAAAAAGAAAAAGAAAAAAAAAGAAAAAAAGAAAGAAAAAAAAAAAGAAAAGAAAAAAAAAAAAGAAAAAAAGCAAGCAATCAGAAAGAAATAAAATAAAAAAAAAGAAAAAAAGGAAAAAAAAGAAAAGAAAAGGATCCTAAAGAAACGAACAAGAACCTTTTTAAGCCTTATTTTTGGTTTAATAACGAAATTTACACAACGAAAAATAATCAAACGCGTAAAAAACAAAATTATAAGTGACAATTGAGCACAAGAAAAAGGGGTTTTGTACGATTCAAACCCAAAAAGGTCAAAATTAAACAACTTTTTAAAAATCCTTGAACACATCTCTGCCAAAACGGAGCCCCCTTTCCACATCTGGACCCAAAACCCACTAAACAAAACCGAGTGTGTACCAATTTTTTTGAGCGGAAACAGCGAAATCTCAAATTAAATGCAGAGTTGGCGGGGAAAAAGAAAGTTTTGGGACAAAGGGACTGGCGAGACAACTGCAGTCCAAGCCTTCTTCTTCTTCTTTTTCTTTGCTTCTTCTTCTTCTTCTTTTTTACTCTGAAGGACTAGCTTTTAATCACATAACAGTAAAAATGTCCCCCTGCCCGCGGAAAAAGAAAAAGATACCTTGTGTATCTAGGGGGGAGAGAGACAGAGTGGAGGGGGGGAGAGATGGGGGAGAGAGGAGAGAGAGAAGAGGGAGGGAAGAAAGGGGGGGGGAGAAGGAGAGAGACAGAAAAGAAAGAAAAAAGAGAGAGAGAGACGAAAAAAAGAAAATGAAGGGGAGAGAGGGAGGGGGGGGAGAGAGAGGGGGGGAGGGGAGGGAGGGAGAAGAGAAGAGAGAGACATACAGGGAGAGAAAGAAAAGGGGAGAGAGAAGACATACATACGGGAGAGAAAGAAAGAGGGAGAGGAGGGCGAAGACAAAAATACAACAGACAAAGAAAGAAACAGAGAAAGAAAGAGAGACAGAGAAAGAAAGGAGACAGACAGAAACAGAGAAAAAAAGAGAGAGAGAGGGGGGGGGAGGGAGGGAGACAGACGACAGACGAGAACAAAGACAGAAGAGAGAGACAGACAGACAGCAGAGCAAGAAAGAGAGACAGACAGACAAGGACAGACAGACAAAGATAGAAAAAAAAGACAGACAGACAGAAAAGAAAGAGAAGAGGGGGGGGGGGCGGGAGGGAAAGGGGGAAGGGGAGGGGGGGAGGAGGGGGAGGGAGAGAGAGAAGACAGCAAAAGACGACCGACAGACAGGACACAGAGACAGACAAATGACGCAGAAAAAAAGACAAGGCAAGCAAAACTTTTTAAGTCCATAGCCCCCTTGGGCCCCTTTGAAACAGACACAACATGCAGACATCACACAGCAGACATAAAACCTGCGACATCACACACAGACAGTACACAAAACCCGCAGAACAAACAGCAGACAAAAAACACAGCAACACAACGCAGACGTACACAACACTGCAGCATCACACCGCAGACAGTACACAACACTGCAGACATCACACGCAGACAGTACACAACATGCAGACAGTACACAACACGCAGACACAACGCAGCAGGAATCAGGGAAAAAGCCCGGGCAGAAAGAAAAACATCTTCAAAAAACACTTTTCCCCCGTTGCTTCATTCATCAGAAGCCCATTCTTTTCTGCTATGAAAAGCGGTTTTTTTTTTTTTTTAAGGGAGGCCGGAGATTTTCCTCGTGTCTTGTTTCCAGTCATGATTTTACACTTTGCCAGCTGAACAAGGGCTTGTCAGCAGTGTTCTTTTAGATATTACTACCAAATAAATGGTTACACAGGACTGGCAAGGGGCCCCTGGTTTCATCTTCTGCTTCCGACAGAGTTGCATAACGTCTCCCCCTTCCTTGAAAAGAAAAGATCGAATGCCGGCCCTTCAAAGGGGATATTCCGACCAAATTTTTGGGAATGCTGCAATGTCTGAAGAGTTTTAAACCACAAATTCAAAGTATCTTTCGCCCTGGAAAAAAAGTCTGGAATGATCTGTTGTAAGACTATTCTATCACCCCGCCCAAGTGTGTAAACCTTTTTGTGTGGTGTTGTGTTTGTGTGTGGTGGGGGTGGGTTTTTTGTGTGTGTGGGGGTGTGTGTTTTTGTGTGTTTTTTGGCGCGCGTGCGGTGACGGCACATTTGGGCTTTTTTAGAACTATTGATTTTTACTGGTGATGACTGTGTAAAATGATTGAGTGCAAACCCCTTTGTTTTTTCTCTGCAAGATTAGGCTTATAAATTCCCAATTTTATATTATATAATATATTTTAATTATAATATATTATAGAGAGAGAGAAGGGGAGGAGGGAGAGAGGGGGAAGGAAAGAGAGAGAGAGACAGAGAGAGGAGAGATGGGAATTTATATAGCGCTGAAATTTGTAAAAAAAAACAAAACGAAGCGCTTGCACTCAAATCATTTACCCCCGCAACTTTTTTCGAATATAATGAATAACAATTTTAGCACGCGCGACGCACACACACACACACACACACCACCACACACACACACACAAAACACACACACACACCACGCACACACCCCACACACACACGCCGCACGAACTACCACAATACACACACACCAACACACGCACGCACGCCGCACCACACCACCCGCAACACACACGCACACACACACACACCCACACGCAACAACACACACACAACACACACCCGCGAAAACATTAAAGATGAAGGATGCTTTGAAAAAAACGGGTTTTTTTTTTTTTGTTTTTTCATTTTAAAAAAAAAATTTTTTTTTGGAAAATTATTAATTTATTTTTTTTTTTTAAATGAAATGTTTTTTTTTTTTTTTAAAATTAATTTTTTTTTTTTATTTTTTTTTTGTTATTTTTTGTTTTTCATTTTTTTTCTTTTTTTTTTTTTTTCTCTTCTTTTCATTTTTTTTTTTTTTTTTCCCCCCTTTTTGTATTTTTCCCCCTTTTTTTTTGGGGTTTTTATGTTTGGTTTTTTTTTTTTTTTTTTTTTTTCCCTTTTTTTTTTTAAACTTTTTTTTTTTTTTTTTAAATTTTAAAAAAAAAAAAATCCCCCCCCAAAATCCCTTTTTAACCCCTTTTTTTTTTTTTTTTTTTTTTTTTTTATTTTGTCTTCAATTTTTAAAAAATAAAAACTTTTTAAAATTTTTTTGACCACGCCCCGACCCAAAGAAACCCCTCAAGGGCCCGTTGTTGGGGGAAAAGAAAAAGGAAAAAAGGGAAAAAAGGAGAGAAAGAAAAAAAAAGGAAAAGGGAAAGGGGGGGGGGCGGGAAAAAAGGGGGGGGGGGAAAAAAAAAGGGGGGGTAAATGGGGGGTTGGGGAAAAATGAAAAGAAAAAAGAAAAAAAGGGGGGGGAAAGGGAAAGGGGGGGGAAAGGGCCCCCGGGGGGAAAAAGTGGGAAGGGGAAAGGGGGGGGGGTTTTTTGGGGGGGAGGGGAAGGGGGAGGGGGGGGAAAAAAAGGGGTGGGGGGGGAGGGGGGGGGGGGGGGGGGGGGGGGGGGGGGGGGGGGGGGGGGGGGGGGGGGGGGGGCAAAAAAAAAAAAAAAAAGGGGGGGGGGGGGGGGGGGGGGGGAAAAACCATTTCATAGTCAACAAATGATGAAAAAGTACATTCCCCCCACCACCACCACCACCACTCCACCACCACCACCACCACCCCACCTACCCACCCCAACCACCCGACCATCATCACTACCACCACCTTTTTAAAAACAAATCACTGTTTCTGGAGAAACTAAAGGGGTGAGGTTTCTGATAGCCTCTGGTTGATCCTTGGAAGACACAGCGGGTTGGTTGGGTACAACAGAGTGGAATGAAGCTGGGATGAAATGTTACCTAGTGTACCACGTCCTAACAACAGACCAACACCACAGACAACCCATCAAGGGCCACTGTGATAGATGATGATGGAGGAGAGACAGAGAGAGAGAGAGTGAGAGAGAGAGAGAGAGAGAGAGAGAGAGAGAGAGAGAAGAGAGAGAGAGAGAGAGAGAGAGAGAGAGGGAGGGGGGGAGACAGAGAGAGAGAGGGAGGGGGAGAAAAAGAGAGAGAGGAGAGAGAGGTGAGAGAGGGGGGTGGGAGAGTGAGAGAGAGAGAGAGTGAGGAGGAGAGAGAGAGAGAGAGAGAGAGAGAGAGAGAGGAGAGAGAGGGGAGAGAGAGAGAGAGAGAGAGAGAGAGAGAGAGAGACAGGAGAGAGGAGAGAGAGAGATAGGAGAGAGAGAGAGAGAGAGAGAGGAGAGAGAGAGATAGAGAGAGAGAGATAGGAGAGAGAGAGGGGAGGGAGAGAGAGACAAAGAGAGAGAGTGAAAGAGAGAGGGAGAGATGAGGAGGGAGAGAGAGAGAGAGAGAGAAAGAGAGAGTGAGAGAGAGAGCGAGAGAGATGAGAGAGAGAGGGGGGAGAGAGAGAGTGAGAGAGAGGAGAGAGAGGAGAGAGAGAGAGAAACAGAGAGAGAGGAGAGAAAGAGACAGAGAGACAGAGACAGGGACACAGAGAGAGAGAGGGAAAGAGAGAGTGAGAGAGAGACAGAGAGAGAATAGAGAGAGACAGAGACAGAGAGCAAAGCCCAGAGCCCAGTGCTGTCACACAATCAGACAGGACAGACAGAGCACAACAGGGATCTGTCTCACAGCGAAGTGAAATGGAAGGCCACCACATCCACGGACACTTCGGAACCAGATCGAGACAGATAAATCGTGTAAAACCAAATAATAATAATAATAATAAATGGAATTTATATAGCGCTATATCGTGTATAAAAAAATTCCAAATCAAAGCGCTTGCATCCATTCCACTCCTACACATGCACCCAACAATGATTAATAGTTTAACAAGCTCAAATACACACAAACACACGCGCACACGCGCGCACGCACGCACACACACATAGAGGTTATATGCTTCAAAAGGGTGATGAGAATTTAGGCCACTGAAGGCAAGGACAGATAATTATGAGATGAAACTGTAGGGGGAGGTCTTAGGTTTGAAATAGGTATGTCTTGAGGCTGGATTTAAAAGTGTTGTAAGTAGGCTTTTCGCGAAGGGAGAGAGGGAGGTCATTCCAGATCGATGGACCAGAAATAGAGAAAGAGTGACGGTCAACGGTGGACTGGTTGAATCTAGGTATTTGTAAGCACAGGGTATCTGCAGCAGAGCGGAGGGAACGAGAAGGAGTGTACAGGTGAAGACATTCACAGAGGTAGGAAGGTGCTGTTTTATGGAGACATTTGTAACAGAGGGTACATATCTTGTACTTTACTCTCTGTGGCACAGGCAGCCAGGGGAGAGATCGCAAGAGAGGAGTAGAATGTGATAGTGATACTGACAGTGATACTGTGACTGTGTGAGCATGAATGTAATAGTGATACTGACAGTGATACTGTGACTGTGTGAGCATGAATGTGATAGTGATACTGACAGTGATACTGTGACTGTGTGAGCATGAATGTGATAGTGATACTGACAGTGATACTGTGACTGTGTGAGCATGAGTGTGATAGTGATACTGACAGTGATACTGTGACTGTGTGAGCATAAATGTGATAGTGATACTGACAGTGATACTGTGACTGTGTGAGCATGAATGTGATAGTGATACTGGCAGTGATACTGTGACTGTGTGAGCATGAATGTGATAGTGATAGTGACAGTGATACTGTGACTGTGTGAGCATGAATGTGATAGTGATACTGTGACTGTGTGAGCATGAATGCGATAGTGATAGTGACAGTGATACTGTGACTGTGTGAGCATGAATGTGATAGTGATAGTGACAGTGATACTGTGACTGTGTGAGCATGAATGTGATAGTGATACTGTGACTGTGTGAGCATGAATGCGATAGTGATACTGACCGTGATACTGGACTGTGTGAGCATGAATTTTGTATTTGATACGGGCCCAGTGATACGGGCTGTGTGAGCATGAATGGGGATAGTGATACTGCAGGGGAACTGGGGATGGGTGAGCATGAAGTGTTTGGGACAGTGATTGGGGTGACACTTCTCTTAAAATTATTTATAATTTTATAAATATTTTTTCTATAACAACTCCTTGCAATTTTGTGTGTCCCTTGAAATGTATACATTTTAACCCCTTAAAGGTAAAACAGGAATTCTGTATGGGTTGTGTCAAAAGAGGGCACTAAGGGGGAGTGTAAAAAACTTTTTGGGACATGGGACTCGGGTGTGTTGTGTGTGTGTTTGTTTGTGTGTGTGTGTGTGTGGTGTGTGTAGTGTGTGTTTTGTTTTGTGTGTGTCACTGTGGTGTGTGTGTGTGTCAAACTTTTTTTTTGTTTCAGTTTGGTCAATGAATAAGCAAGTGCATTTGTTTTTTTCATCGTCTTTCCCCCTTTTAAAAAAAAATTTTTTTTAAAAAATTACATGCAGACATAGAATAAAAACCCCAATCAGTGATAAATTTGGGGGATGGGAAATGGGATAGTTTTTGGTAGAACATTGCGCTCGCAATTTTGACGACCCGGGGTTTGATTTTCCCCTTCAAGGGGGTATTTTTCCCCGGAGTTCAGTGCGACTTCCCCTCTCTCCAAAAGTCCCTTGGTGGGACTCAAAACCCAGGCCCCATGTGCGAAAAGCACGCAGAACATCTTGCGCCCCACGTCAAATTTCCCGTTCCGCCTTTTTTTTTTAAAAGTAGGGCCCCTGTTTGCCGGTTTGGGAAAAAAGATTTGACAAAAAATACCCAAAAAGGCTTTTCACACGGGGGGGTAGTTAAAAAAAAGGGACCTAATAAATTATTCCCTTATCCTCGTTAAAAAAATTTTTAAAAAAAAAAATTAAAAAATTTTTAAAAAAAAATTAAAACCCAAAAAAACAACCCCCCAAAAATAAAGCCCAAAATAGAAAAATTTTAAAAAAAGAAAAAAAACCCCCGAACAATTTAAATCCATACAAAAAAATCAAAGAAAAATTCTTCTGAAAATTTTCCCCCCACCCCCCAAAAACCCCCAAAAAAACCCCAACCCCAAAACCCCCCAAACCAAAAAAAACAACCCAAAACCCCCCCCCCCCCCCCCCCCCCCCCCCCCCCCCCCCCCCCCCCCCCCCCCCCCCCCCCCCCCCCCCCCCCCCCCCCCCCCCCCCCCCACACCCCCCCACCCCCCCAAACCCCTCCCCCCCCCACCCCCCCCCCCATCAAACCCCCCCGCCCCCAAAAACCCCAAAAAAATAAAAAAACCCCAAAACCCCCCCCCACAACCCCCCCCCCCAAAAAACCCCCCTTCCCCCAATAAAAAAAAAAAAAATAACAAAAAAAAATTTTTTAAAAAATATAAACAAACAAAAAAAAAAAAAAAATTCCTTTATCCCCCAAACCCCCCCTAAAGTTTTGTTTACAACAAAAAAAACGGTTTTGTGGGTGTTTTGGTGTGTTGGTGTTGGGTTTGTTGTGTGGGGAGGTGTTGGTGTTGTTGAAAGGGGTGTGATTTTTTTTTTTTTTTGTGGTGGAGTGTGGTTTTTCATTTTCTTTGGTTATATTGTTTAAATTTCAAAAAATTTTTTTTTTCTTTATTTTTTGTATATGTGTTAGTGTGGGTTTTTGGAACTGTTGGGGGGTTTGGCCCGTTATTGCGTGTGTGTGTGTGTGTGTGGGGGGGTGTGTCTTATGTGGGTTTTTAAAAGTATAAAAAGTTTTTTTGTGAAAAAATTTTTGAATTGAAAAACTTTTGCGGGGGTGGAATTGGGGATGTGTGGTTTTTTTAGTGGTTGGGGGGTGTGGGGGTCGTGTGTGTGTACCTTTTTACGTGTGTGTGTGAGGTGTTGTGGTGGGGGTGGTGCTTTTGTGTGTGTGTGGGGTGTTTTCCTGTGTGTGGGGTTTTTGGGGTGGGGTCATTTTTGTTTTGTGGGGTGAATTTTTGGTTTTTTTGGTGTGTGTACCTTTTTGTGTTAAAGTTTTGTGTGTGGGGTGTCATTGTATTTTTTTCATGTGTGTTTCTGTATAAAATGGGGTGTGTGTGTGTGGGTTTTATGCATCCCGTGTTTTGTAAAGAGTGTGTTTCTGTGTGTGTGTGTCACTATGTGTGGGACTTCATACAATTTATTTAATATTGGGATGCATCCCTGTGTGAAAAAATGAATGGTGTGTGGGTGTGTTCAGTGTGAGCG
This sequence comes from Rapana venosa, assembly GCA_028751875.1. Lineage (NCBI taxonomy): Eukaryota > Metazoa > Mollusca > Gastropoda > Neogastropoda > Muricidae > Rapana > Rapana venosa. The sequence goes on from CM054164.1 coordinate 2,150,776, forward strand.
TGTTTTGTTTGTGTGTGTGTGTGTGTTGTGTGTGTGTGTGTGTTTTGTGAGTTGTGGTGAGTGTGGGGCCCCCGCCCCAAGTAATTTACCAAAGAGGGGGAAAGGGTGGGGGGGGAAAATTAAATTTTTTATTGGGCCCCAAAAAATACAGGGATGTTTCTTAATTGATAGGGTTTTTTATTTTCAATGCTTACCCCCCCCTTTAAATTTTTTGGGCATTTTAACAGTGTAGTTCAGGTGCCTTCCCGGGTTTTGTTTTTTGGTTTTTTTTAACACTGACTTTGGGCAGTCCCGTCTTCTATCTGGGGGTTTACAAACTTTTAGGAGGTTTGGTGTTCAGGGGTTGGGCAACAAAACCCCCCCCAATCCACTACCCCAGTAAAAAAAAATTGGGAAAAACCCGTTGGGGGCTGTCCAAAAAGTAGTAGCATTTAAATGAGCCAAATGCAAAAGGGGAAACTGACATTTGTCATAAGTCTTTATTCTACTGTCGTTTTTACAACAACACTCACCTGACACAATGGCTCCGGTGCATCGTTTTAAAATGTCACTGACTACGCACTGATCTGATGGGTCGGCACATTCACTGCCAATGTCTTGAGCAGAACTTTCTAAACACTTGGGAACTCCAGTCGGAAGATCATTCATTTTTTCTCAACTGTCCAGTGCATGTCAGAAACTGAGCGAAACTTGACCTGAAGGCTTTCCCGTTACTTTACACAAGGTCTTTATTTATTGATTGATTGTTTTTTACACCTTGAGACTAGGCCTATGCCTACATCACAATTCAAAACAATTCATGAAAACACATCGCAAAGGGCTGTCACTCTGCCCGCTGGGAAGAGTTACCTTTCGTGGTTACACATGTCGTCTCGACACAGAACTTCTTGCCGCTTTATCGAGTTGGTGTCAGTGGAAAAAACCAACAAACATATCCCCCCCCCCCAAAAAAAAGCCAACAAAAAAACAACAACACAAAAACAACAACAACAACAACAAACCACACACACAAAAACCCACCAAACACACACACACACACACACAAGTGTGTGTGAGTGCCTGTGTGTTGTGTAATTGGTTCGGTTTTGGATTTTTACTTTCTTGCTGTTTGGGGCTTTTTACGCTTTTGTGTTACACAAAAATATGCTGATTTATTTAATTTTGTCGCTGTTTATTTTCTTTTTCGTTGCATTAAATGACCTAAATTGTTATTGCTGGTGTTAGTATTGCTGGGTGGGTTTATATTGCCTGAATTTATTCTTTGATGGAAGGATTAACGTTGTTATCTCTCAAATCAAAAAGCACATGTACATGTATATGACCAGGGGAGAGGGAGGGAATGGATGTCTTTGTTATACTTTTTTGCTCTGAATCCAATGTCTGCTTGGTTATTTCTTGTTTTCCTTATATATGAGTATATGTGGTGAAGGGGATATGGGTGAGGGTATGTATGTATATGTAAGTGTTTAAATTATTTAAAAGGAAACTATAAATAAGTTTCCTCTGTTTGTATCCATTTCGTTATTGTTGTTATTGTTGGTGGTGGTGGAGTTCTGGTTTATTCTGCTTTTTGTTTGTTTGTTTTGGGTTTTAGGGTGATTTTCTTGGGAAGGAGGGGGGGGGGGGGGTGGGGGGGGGGGGGGGTATTTTGGACTTTTTTTCGCCTTTTGTTAGTTCTATATTGTTATTCATTTGTTTTGGCTGTTATTCTTGTCTTATGTTAGTTATTGTCGCTGTTGTTTTTTGTGTTACGTATGTTTGTGTTTGTTTGATTGTTTATTTGCTTGTTGTGGTTGTTCTTGTTGATTCCTCTTTTTTTGTTTTGTTTTATTAAGTTGTTTGTATGGTTGAAGGTGTGTGTGTTGGGGGGGGGGGGGGGGGGGGGGGAGCAGTTGGTGTGTCTTTTTAAAAAAAAAAGTGTTTTGTCTTCTTTGTTTGTTTTGGTTTGGTTTTTCTTTGTTGCTTGTTTGTTTGTATTATGATGGATATATTTTCAAGATTTTTTTAATTATTTGAATTTCATGGTTTAATATTTTTCAGGTTTTTTTAAATTTTGTTTTTAATTCCATGTATGCATCGTGCTCCTGAACTTTAGAGTCCGATTGAAGAAGACCAATAAGACAAAGAACACCAGACTCAAGTTCAACCTGGACAAACTGAAGGACCCCACCATCGCCGAGTCCTTCCAAGCAACAATAGGAGGGAAATTCGCACCACTGCTGGCACTTGAAGAAGATGCCGAAACGATGACCACCAGTTTTAACACAGTGATGACTGAGACAGCAAGCATACTTCTTGGCAAACATCGCCGAAAAACACAACCATGGGTCACAGATGAAATCTTGAATATGTGTGACAAAAGACGAGACCTGAAGAAGAGCAAGAACACTACAGGAGCAGTTGAGTACAGAGAAGTAAACAAGAAGATCAGGAGAGACATGAGGAAGACCAAGGAGGAATGGATAGAGAAACAATGTACAGAAATCGAAGAGAGCCTGACAAAGAATAATAGCAGAAGAGCATACCAGATTGTGAAAGAGCTCACCAAACAGAAACAGGCAAGAGTCAGTAACATCCAGGACAAAGAAGGGAATTGCCTAACAGAAAAGAAGGAAATCGTTGGCAGATGGACGGAATACTGTTCCGAACTCTACTCATCAGACGCTAGGCGACCCCAGCGTACTTGCAAGCCAAGCCTCATCGAATAAAGACAACTTCCCAATTCTACGCGAGGAAGTAGAAGTAGCAATTAGATCGCTGAGGAAAGGAAAATCAGCAGGAATCGACAACATCCCAGCAGAGCTGATCCAACATGGGGGAGAAGCAGTGACAGACATCCTTACAAGTATCTGCAACAAGATCTGGCAGACCGGAGAGTGGCCTACACCATGGACCCAATCACTCATCATCACTCTCCCCAAGAAAGGAAATCTCCAGCAGTGCCAAAACTACAGGACAATCAGCCTCATAAGTCATGCCAGTAAAGTCATGCTGAAAGTGATCCTGAACAGGCTGAAACCACAGGCAGAAGAGATCATCGCCGAAGAGCAGGCCGGTTTCCGCCCAAATTAGAAGCACCACAGAACAGATATTCAACCTGAGGGTTCTGTGTGAGAAATACAGCCAGCACCAACAAGACATCTTCCACGTCTTCATTGATTTTAAGAAGGCCTTCGATAGAGTATGGCATGACGCTCTGTGGGCCACCATGAACAAATTCAACATGGGCCAGAAGCTGATCCACACCATCAAGGAACTCTACTCAAAGGCACCAGTGCAGTACTCGTACAGGGCACGGTAGGGGAATGGTTCCGTACCTCAGTTGGGGTCCGACAGGGATGTCTGCTGTCGCGGACACTATTTAACATTTTCTCGAACGCATCATGACTGACCCCTTGGAAGACCACACAGGCACAGTCAGCATTGGAGGGCGAAAAATCACCAACCTCAGGTTTGCCGATGACATTGACGGTCTGGCAGGAAATGAAGAGGAACTGGCAACCTAGTGAAGCAACTGGACGAAATATCCTCACGATAGGGCATGGAAATCAGCGCCGCGAAAACCAAGCTCATGACAAACAGTGCCCAGCCATCACCACCAAGATCACTCTCAGCGGAAAAGAACTGGAGACAGTTGACCATTTCAAGTACCTTGGAGCCATCATAAGTGAGGAGGGATCGAAGACCGAAATCCTAGCAAGAGCGGCACAAACAGCAGCAAGCAATGGCAAGACTGAAGACCATATGGAGAGACAGAAACATCCCTTCGGAACCAAGGTTAAAGTTTACTAACGCGCTAGTCCACCTCAATCATGCTTTACGCATGTGAGGCATGGACACTGAACGCAGACTACAAAGGAGGATCCAAGCAGTAGAAATGAGATGCCTCAGAAGGCTCCTTGGCATCTCATACAAGGACCATGTCACCAACAATGAAGTCCGCAGAATGATCACTCAACAGGTGCGGGACTATGAAGACCTACTGACCACGGCGAAAAAGAGGAAACTCAGATGGTATGGGCACGTAACACGCTCAGAAGGACTTGCAAAGACCATCCTGCAAGGAACAGTCCAGGGGAAGAGAAGACGGGGCAGACAGAGGAGAAAGTGGGCCGACGACATCCGTGATTGGACAGGGGAGGACTTCAGTGTCACGCAGGCACTCGCCCACGACCGCGCTAAGTGGAGCCAGCTGGTCCACCGTTCGTCCACCATGCAGCGTCCCTACGACCCTGGCGGGTTACGGGACCAGTGAACAGTGAACAGTGATGCATTAGTTATTGTCTTTTCTTGTTTGATTTGTATGGTTTACCCTTGATTATGCATAACAGAATCCAGCAAACCATTGGACCCTATGAGAACCTTCTAACAATCGTGAAAAAGCGTAAACTTAAATGGTATGGGCATGTCACAAGATCCAAAGGACTTGCAAAGACAGTTTTACAAGGCACTGTCCAAGGAGGAAGAAGAAGAGGCAGACCAAGGAAGAGCTGGGAGGATAACATCAGCGAATGGACAGGCCTAGAACTCAACAAAACCCTGAGAAAGGCAGAACAGAGAGAGGAATGGAGGGAACTGGTTGTTGAGTCTTTGAGGGTGCCCCCACGGTCGTCAGACTACGGGACAGATAGAGACCATTGATTAGGTTTTTTATTCTATGTCTGCATATATATTATCTTTTTTCTCGCTTTTATTTTCTTTAGATAGATGGCTTGATGAAAAAAAGCAAATGCACTGTTTATTCAATGTACCATCAGAAAAATAAAAGTTTGACTTTGACACACACACACACACACACACACACACACCACACCCACACACACACACACCACCACGCACAAGCGCGCGCGCGCAAAACACACACACACACACACACACACACACACAACACACACACACACACACAAACAACAACAACAACAACAACAAAGCAAGAAACAAAAAATTAAAAGAAAGCAAGAAGCAAAGTGTTCAGTAAAGTGATCACAGTTTTTTGAAAGGAACAGTTCTACACGGGAAAATTTGGGGAAAAAAAAGGCCATCTACAAGACATTTAAATTAAAATTTAATTTTTTATACGGGGTAATGATAGACTCATGGCTTTTCTACATCCCCCCTGTGTGTATGCGGTTTTGTGAAATTTTATTGTTCCACCGGCACACAATGGCCTACACTTTCGAAAAAGCGGACAGGATTTTAACGTGTGCGCAAGAAGAGGAGGGGGGAGGAGGGAGGAGGAGGGGGGAGAGAGGGAGAGAGAGAGAGGAGAGGAGAAGAGAGAAAGGGGGGAGGGAGGAGGGGGGGAGAGAGGGAGGGAGAGAGGGAGGGAGGGGGGGGGGAGGGGAGGGAGAAGAGAGAGAGAGAGAGAGAGGGGAGGGAGGAGGGAGGGAGAGAGAGAGGGAGGGGGGGAGAGGGAGGGGAGAGAGAGAGAGAGAGGGGGGAGAGAGGGGGAGAGAGGAGAGAGAGGAGAGGAGAGGGGGGGAAAGAGGGGGGAGAGAGAGAGAGAGAGAGGAGGAGAGGAGGGAGAGACGACAGCAGACAGACAGACAAAAGACGGCAGACAGACGAGATCCCATCAAAATCAAAAGTTTTTTAAATTTTGGGGGTAATGAATAATTATTTCTGGTTTTTGGGGGGGTTATTTTTTTTATCCCGTCCCCGCCTTATCAGGGAAAATCATGTGAGAGAGAGAGAGGGAGAGGGGGAGAGAGAGGGGGAGAGGAGAGGGAGAAGAGAGGGGGGAGAGAGAGGGAGGGAGGGGAGAGGAGAGGGAAAAAAAGGGGAGGGGGAAAAGAGGGGGGAAAAAGAGAAAAGAGGGAGAGGGAGAGGGAGGGAGGAGGGAAGGGAGAGAGAGAGGGAAAAAGGGGAGAGGGAGAGAGAGAGAGGGAGAGGAGGGGGGAAAAAGGGGAAAGGGGAGAGAGCGGGGGGGGAGGGGAGGGGAGGAGGGGGGGGAGGGAGAGGGGGGAGGGGGATAGGGGGAGAGAGAGGGAATAGGGGAAGGAGAGAGAGAAGAGGGGGAGAGGAGAGAGAGGAAAAGAAAGAGGAAAAGAAACAGAAAACATACTTCAATCCTTGCAGAAAGAATAAGAGAAGGGAAAGGGGGGTAGGAAGGACGAGAAGACAGGGCAGCCGGACAATGCAAAGGATAGATGTTGGCGAATGAATGAAATGAAAAATGAAAGAAAGATCGTTATTTTTCAAAGGGTAAAAGAATAAATGCCCTACTTTTTTTTTCATCAGCCCTTGCCCGGAAATTTGATATTTTTGTTTTCCAACAACTCCCGAATTGTGCAAGAAACAGTTTTCTTTGATGTAATTGACTTTCCCATTTTTCAGTTTTTTTTTCTTTCTTTGCTTTTATTCATTTTTTTAAACTTTCAGTGACTCTTGATTTGTTTACCGGATTGTGGGCTTTTGGGCCCCCGTGTCTGTGACCCGCCCACGGCCCTTTGCAGTGATTCAGACTTTCACTTTGACGTGATTCAAATTCACATATTTTGCACGTGATTTGACCAAAACCCCCCCCACCACCATGCCCCGCATTTTTCACTACTAATGACACGTTTGCGACTTTCAAAGCTTTCTCCCCCGTGGGTTTTACCCAAAAAGCTTTAAAAGGACTCAAAGCTTGGGGGGAGGGATACCTGTGGTTAGAACATTGCGCTGCAATTGACGCCCCCGGGTTCGTTCCCCCTTCAAGGGGGTATTTTCCCCCGGGTTAACTCAGGAGACTCACTCTCCCCCAAAAATCCTTTGGATGAGCTATAAACCCAGGCCCCGTGTGGAACGCATGAGAAAATCTTGGCACACGTTTTAAAACCTGTCCGCTTTTGTAAGAGTAAGCCATTGTGTGGGGGGGAACAGAGACGAATTTCAAAACCCCATACTCACGGGGGGGTGGTGAAAAAAACATAAGTGTTTATCCCTTTTCGTATAAAAATTTAAAAATAAAATGATAAATTTTGTAAACCTGGAAAAACCCCGCGGGAAAAAAAAAGGAGGAAAGGTGAGGTACGTCTGCCGAGGTGATTCCCCCCCATCTGCCCCCTTCCTTTGCGTAACCACCAACTGTCACCAGCCCCAACATGCTTCAATTTTTTTTCCCCAAAGTTTTTCTTTGTCTGTGATTTAAGGGTTTTGTCTGTGTGTTGAATGATTTTAGAGACTTTAAAACCCCCGCGGCCCCGTTCTTTTACCATCTTCCTTCCCGACTCGCCCTCCAACCCCCTTTTTACTCTTCCCCTGCAAATCTTACCATACCTCAGCCTTTTCATGCTAG
>CM054164.1:2158554-2173554 GCA_028751875.1 Rapana venosa
GGGGGAGGGGATTTTTTTGGGGGATCAAACTTGGGAGAGAATTTTTTTTCCCTGAAGGTTAGTTTTTTTTGGGAGGGGGGAAAATTGTTTTTTTTTGTTTTTTTTTGCCATTTTCCGATGGTGTTGCTTTTGCAGGATGGGTTACTTGCGATGGGTTATAGCAGAATGTGGGGCTTTTTTGGCTTCCTTCCATGGTGGTTTGGGTTTTCGGGTGAGTTATTTTGGATAAAGGGGGTTAGGTTTGGTCGGGTTGAGTTAGGGGAACCAAATTTTAAAATTTTTGAGGAAACTTGGAGAAAAAAGAAATGGAAATTCATGGTTTGAACAGTGAGGTCTTTTGCCAACCACCAAAAATAAGGTATTTTGGGTTTGGGAAAATTGATGAAGAAAAAACTCATGGGAATAAAAACAGGGAATTCCTTTTAATGATTTAAAAAATTAAGGGTTTGGGTAGGAATTAAGGGAAAAAACCTGAGGTTTGGAAAACAGACGGTGTTATTTTTGTTAAAAGGGGTTGAATTTGGCATCCTTTTATGATTTTTTTAAACAATACACACCGATTACCGGCATTCACCCTGTTATAAAGGTTTTTGGGTTGGAAAAGTCTTAAGTCCCTTGGTTTTCTCCCCTTGACCCCGGAATCTTCCCAGATTTTCCCTTTCCGTTCCCATCCCCCCAAAATTTTTGTCTCCCTTTAATTGAAATTAGGAAGGAAACCCAAAGAGATCGGGGTGTGTTCAATTTAAAAAATGGCCTTGATGGATAAAAAATTTGGATTAACTTAGAAGAAATGAGAAAAATGACAAACCTAAAATAATAAAAGTGAAAAAATTTGCCCAAAAAAGGCCAAGGTTTTCTCCCAATTTTAAAAATTCTAAAGCCAAACATATGGTTACATCAATTAAAAATTTGTAAATTGATTTTTCTGCTCTTTTTGTTAAATGTAAACCCCCCGGGAAGAAAGTTTTTAAAAAAAGGGGAAAATTCTTCCCAAAAAAATTGAAAAATCTTGCGTCAAAACGGATTTTCTTAAAAGAAAATTCCTCGGTAAAAAAAGGGACCTGATATAAAGGTCTAATGTTCCGCTTTTGGGTTTGGGGTTTTCAAATTAAAAATTTTTTTTGTAAATCAAAAAACAATGCTTTAAAAAATCAAAAATTATACATATGAAGAATGTGAAAAGCGGTGATCTGTTTTACTTAATTTTCTGTTTGGGATTCAACAAAGACCCCTCTATAAAAAGCGGGGAATTCCTTTGGGCGGCCAAAGAAGCCCTACAAACCTGCTCTGGGGTTTTTGGGAAATGGGGGTTTTTTTCCCAAAAAAAAAACGGAAAATTTTTAAAACTGTGATTATGTCACATAATTTATGTACACAGTTTTTGCATTCTTTGTCTTTCGTTTTGATTTTTTAATAACAAATTATTTACTGAGTTCAAATATAAAATACATTCATCAAGTAAATGAAATTCAACTTTATCTTTGTTACAGTATCTTACATTTTCTGTTCCTATCAGTTATTTTGGGTTCCTCCCTTTCTTATATCATTAAATTATGACAGCTTGTGCGAAATTTACAATTGTCCTTCTTTGAGTTTTGTTTTCCATCAGTTTTAGAAATATGGTTCCATTCTGTATTCTTTGGTAGCCATATATCATAAAATGTTAGTTTTGCAAACTCTTTCTTCTGGTAGATCCAAAATGTTTTACACATGTCCTCAAGTTTTCTTCTAACAGCATAACTCAACTGATGAACATTAACTTTGGTTCTTCCAGACATGTTTGAATCCAATTGTGTACAAAATATTTTTCTCTGTGTTGATCCATTTATAATATGTATTAACGTCTGGATACATAAGTGTATACTATTCAGATATAAGAGTCTGGTTTTGATATCTGTCAACTGAATCAAAAGGTATTATCTGGCATCGGATTTTAGGGTCAGTGAATCTTTCCTAAATTCCACCCAAAGTGGGTAGTACTAATACTTTTTTATGAACGCCTAGTATTTGTTTACAAAATTTTACATGAAAATTCTCATACAAAACTGATTGGATAAGCATTCCTTGAACAGTTTATTATTAATATGAAATTCTGTCTCCCCATTAAAACAAAAAGGAAACCAAACTTCTGCTCCATAGGTTAAAACAGGGGTTATTAGTGAGTCGAATAACCGCATTATTATAGTAGTCTTTAAAATTTTGTCCATGAACTGCTCTTTAAGGCGTATATTGCTTCGTTGCTTTGTTTGTTTTACTAAAATGTTCTTGTGTGGCTTGATATTTCCATTCTGATGAAAAACGACACTAGATTTTATAGGTTTCTCTGTTACAATTACATGTTATCTCACATTTGTGAAAATGAATTGGAAATTTAGGACGGGTGATCTCGTTTTAAAAACTAGTACCTTTGTTTTTGTTTGTTTATCTTTAAACCCCAATTAGAAAAACAGTTTTCTACAGTTTATTCAGTTTACGTTTGAGAAGAACCTATTTTGGCTGTTTGAAAGTAATGCTTGGTACATCAACATAGCGTAATCAAGGAATTCGGTCTTTGTGCCGGTTGTATTATGGCGAATCTTTCTCATCAATATGTTGAAAACTATGTCATTGACATATACATTAAATAATGTAGAATTAATGTATTTCCATGAGGTACCCTTTTTGGGACTATTCTTTATTGTGTGTTTCCTCGTATTTGTGTATATATTTGTTTGCATTGGAATACATGTTTTTAATGACATTAAAATTTTTTACTGTTATTCTATTTCGTTTAAATTTATAAGAAGACCTCGTGCCAACATTATCGTCAGCTTTCTGGAAAATCTACAAAGCAGCAATAAAGTCTTTTAGTTTTTTACTTTTAGTGCACTATCTATTAAATTGTTAAGTAGGAAGATATGGTCCGTTTTGTTCTGCATGCTTTTCTGAAACCAGCTTGTTCTCTGACAATACTATTGTTATTTTCTAAAGATTCAGAAATTTCTTTGATTCAGTATATGACAAAAAAAAGTTTCCAATAGTGTTTGTCAACGTTATTCCTCTGTAGTTTTCTGGGTTGTATATGCATCCGTTTTTTTAGATTGGGAACATTTCACCTACTTTCCAGTCACAGGGATAACATACCCGTTTCTAATACTAAATTGAATATATTCCGCATTGATCTCTATAACATTAGATGAAACTGAATTTGATCCATTTTCGTTTGTAATTCCATCTTTTCCAAGATGCTTTGTTATTTTTTAGCCTGTTGATTGTTTTTGTTTGTAATTTTCCACGTTTTGTATTTGCTTATCTAGGAAGGGTTATTAGATACTTTTAAATCATTGAGCCTGCTTTGTACTTGCTTTTTGCGGTCTGGATCTATTTGCGGTTCTTTTCCAATAAGTGTTTTTAAGTGTTCAGTCCATTTACTGCTACTAATATGATTATGATGCTACTAATATGATTATGATGCTACTAATATGATTATGATGCTTTAATCCACCATCTTCGCTTTCTTTTAATTTTTGTAAAGTTTTCCACAATATACTCGGATCTTCGTCAATGGCATCATGTAGTTGTGATACCAGTGAATTTTTGAAGATTTTCTTTTTTTATCAAAGTATTATACTGTTTTCTTTTCATGAAATATTTTTGTCGAAGTTCAGGTTTATACGGATTTCTATTTATTGCATTTAGTAAAGACTTTACTTCTTTTCTCGTACTGTTACATTCTGAGTCAAACCATTTTTTATTGTGTTTAATTCTTACAGGTTTTGACTTTGCTGGTCTTCAAGCTTAATTGTGCCACTTTGAGAAAGATATCAGACAGATGTCTGGCACATTCATTGACTACGTTTGTTGAATCAGGCTTGCTTTGTACTAGTTTTAATTTGTATTGTTTTTTGAGTTTTTATTGGTGCTATGTGTGATTGTATTGATGGTAGTAGAAGTGTCTTTTGAAATTGTTCTTTGGAAATTTTTATCCCATACAAAACGTGTTTGTTGTGGTAGATCTTTGTAATAACTCTGCCTGTGTGTCTCTTACTATTTTGATAGACTTCTGCAAACGTATTTTGTCTATTTCTTGGTTATATTTATTCTAAATCAAGTGGACAATGATCAGAGTATTCTATTAAATCTTTAACTTTCATATGCTTCCCCTCTTTCATAATGATTTTGAACCAAATGAAATAATCCACAACACTACAACCTTGAGGTTTGAAAGATTGTAAATCTACCCTGTAAATCTCCTAATGTTCGGCATTGAATATATACAAGATTGTCTTGTACAAATATTAGCTAAAAGTCTGCCATATTTTTGTACAATTCTATCCATTGAGCACCTTTGATTAACATTGGTCATATTCATTTTTCTTCAGGTAAATTGTAGTAACTTGGTTTGGATCGATTTCTTAAAGTCAGTCAGTCTTCCTGATCGCGCATTTAGATCTCCGCACAGTATTATTGACCTCTTTCAGGACAAACCTTTCTATGGTCTTTGTTCTAAAATTTTCCCATATTTTTGTGTTCTAGTGTACTTTTCCAAAAGAAGAAAATTCAGGTGGAATATATGCACATCCCTATGAAATATTCTTGTTTGAGGATTTTGGTGAGAGTTTTTCTGCATTCATTGCATCCACACAATATCTTAACTATTTTGGGTAAAAATTTATACTTTTTCGATAATCTTCTTAATGAAAAACTGAAATAACTCCTGAAGCATGGACAGATCTATTTCTCTTTGGTCTGCAGTATTGCACAGACTATATCTGGTTGAGTTACATCTTCTACTGCTTTTTGATCTAAATGTGTTCTTGTTAAAATTATTACATCGTATAACATCAACTGACTTTTATGTGTCGTTATTTAGTGTGTTTACAATAATTCCATTCCACTTTCCTATAGATACTTTAATTTCCCATGATTAAATATTCTATGTTTTACTCATTTGTTGAATTATTATTGAGACACGAGAGATCTTGCCAATGTGGTAAACAAAGTATGGATGCATATCATTTTTGATGAATTATAACTGGGGGGGTTTTCCCGTTTTAATATCTCTGACTATGAAATGCTTTTCATTCTTATAATTGTTTAAACTGTCTATGATGCCAAAACAATAATGACAACACATCTTATATTTCATTAAATTTTCTTCTTTCAAGAGATACATTTTACATTTAAGTTGTATTCATATTTTAACTATTAAATTAAAACAAAACTTGACAAATTATCGTTGTATCCGATAAAACAAAATAAAATATAGTAAATGATAACATTCTGTGTTCAATAGACTTCAAACTGGGACAGACTTTCTTTGTGTTATTATCAGTGCATAGTCTGGTTGTGTGTGTGTGTGTGGGTGTGTTGCGTAGTAAACCTTACATTACTTTCGATCTTTCACCATCTCTTGGACTTGTTTATTCTATAAAAGCCTGTAGATCTACTTATGCCATATAAAGTGTATTGGGGTAAGTACCTGAGATCAACATTGAAAATCAAAGAAGATTTTTTTTGTAAAGGAAGTAGTTTTCGTCATCTTGGCATCACAGTGTTGTACTTTGTGTCTGGTACCAAGTTGAGAACAGAAGCAGAATGGGAGGGCAAAGGGGAAAGTCACTGCTGCGGAACAGATAACTTCCGTCCCCAACAGCCAGGGGAGATAACAGGGTGGTTGGACTAACCCATACCCAGGGTAGAAAGTGGTTTTAAAAATGGTACAGGTAAGCAGATCTCATAGACACTGACAATGTTGCCTGTCAAATCTGGGCAGATGGTAGAGTGACAGCATGGTTAGAGTGTTGGCAACTGATACTGAAGAGAGAAGGACAGCAGAACAGAAACAGTGTGCACAGTATTTGAGAAAGAACTACCCACCCTCCCTGCAATAAACAAACAAACAAACAAATCAAAGCACAAAGACAGGACAGCACATGAACTCTGTCTGCTACCTCTCAGGTCCTGGTCGTTCCTGCAATCCTGACCATTCTGTCTCCTTCTGCTCTGTCCAGCTCTGTCCGGGTCAGGTAACCTCACTCCATGTTCCCCCTGTCCCCTCCCTACCTCACTCCTTCCTGTCCTCCACAGGTGACCTTCAGCAACGTCCTCCTGAGGTCTGGGGAGCTGATCAGACGACATAATGTCCTCCAGGCTGCCCTGATTTCCCGCCCTGTGGATTGGCATGTCGCCTTGCATCAACACCACGTCCATGTTGCTGTCAGCACTACGTCTTGTTACCAGACGGACAATCAATGTGGCTTTCACACACATACATACACACACTTTTACACTAACACACACTGAAGCTGAAGCCAATGACTATACAACACACAGGTTAACGGACACACCACAAGGGAAAAGCTTCAATTCAGCAGAGGATAACTGGGTCCTAAAAGCCACTTCCTAACTTCAGGATGATGTTAAACAGGCACCCGTGTGCAGAGTTTGGAGGGGGGAGGGGGTGTTTGATGGGGGGGGGGGGGGGGGTGTGTGTTGGGGGGGGGGGGTTTGGGGGGGGGGGTGTTTGTTGGCGGGGGGGGGTGGTGTTTGTTGGGTGGGGTGGGGGGGTTCGTTTTGTTGGGGGGGGGGGGGGGGTGGTTGTTGTGGGGGGGGGGGGGGGGAGGGAGTGTTTGTTGGGGGGGGGGGGGGGAGGGGTGTTGGTTGGGGGGGGGGGGGGGGGAGGTTTGTTGGGGGGGGGGGGTGTTTGTTGGGGGGGGGGGTGTTTGTTGGGGGGAGGGGGGGTGTTTGTTGGGGGGGGGGGGGGGGGGGGTGTTGGGTGGTCCTGTGTTCTGACCAGCAGGACTGGCCTCCCTCCCTCCTCTTCCAAAAGGAGACGCCTCAAACAGGCTTCCAGCTCAACTTGTGCGCAGCATGTTCTGCCTGCATGGACACAGGGGGCCTGGGTTGACACCACAGTCTACCCAAAGCACGTTCAGGGGAATGGAGTCTGCACTGATGTTCATCAGGACAAAAACCAACAACCCCCTTGAGCGGGACGTCTCAGTACTGGCTTGAACCCAGGCCTTCCCCACTGTGAGCGCAATGCTCTGACTCGACGCCACCCTGTCCCCCCATATGTTGAAACACCTCCCTTGTCTTGCCATCCTGAGGTCAGCCTGTGTGTTTCTGTTCTCCTCTCTGTCCAACAATCTCTGAATCGAAGCCAGCACCTTGGCTGTTGGCAACCCAGTGTGCTGTGTGGTGTGACTGGCTCTGTCCATGTGGGTGTGGGCCATCACTGACCAGTCACTGACCAGTAGGTCACTAGCAGTCCTGGTGCTCATTGGCTCTGACAATGAGCCAAGCACCATTTTATAAAAATATCCTCCCCCCCCCCCCTTCACCCCAAAAAACTGTTGGTGCTGCCTTCTTGCCCCAATTGGTTGCGGTGTGCACCAAACGTGGCCCCTAGTTCTAGTTTAGCTGCTGCAGCAACCACAAGTCCAGCTGATCAGGGAGCAGACGGACACACGCAAGACACAGCGTCCAGGGACGCCATGACCCACAAGATTACAGCGATAATTCACCACACAGCAGATGAGGAGAGTAATTATCTCCTTGAAAAACCCTCAGGCCTCCACAAGTTACAACAATGTGAGGAGGGAAAAAATGCCCCGAGAAAAAGATGACTAAGTTAGACAAAAAGATAAGAGCTCAGAGTCAGCCATTTAGGTCATGGACTTAGTCCTGTTGTGTTAGCTAGTCAGTATTGCCACTGTATCTTTTGTCATATATATAGATCTATCGATCTATCTATCTATCTATCTATCTATCTATCTATTTATCTATCTATCTATCTATCTATATAATATATATCCAATCACACACACTCAAACAGAACCAAACTCATCAACACTCAAACAAAAGGCACAGAAACCTAGAAAACAAAAAACCTGATCAGATCATCTTTTAAACAATGAGGACTAAAGGTTAGGTGCTCTCTGAACCCAGGTAAATATATATATATATATATATATATACATAGATAGATAGATAGATAGATAGATAGATAGATATATAATTAAACAGATCTTCACATCACTCAGGTAAAACTCTCACTATCTATAAAAGCTGCTTACCACAGTTGTCTCTTCTTCTTGTCCACTCCTTGCTCATGGATCTGCACTTTCTTCTGCACAACCAAATTACATACGTCATGTCATTTACACATCACTCCACATTCTCCCACTTTGTCTGTCCTGTCTGTCTGTCTGTCTGTCGGTCTGTGCGTGTATATTTCATGTAATTCATTAATTCTAAATTTTTTCTTTTTATTTTTCTTATCAAGAATAATGAATCCGCACTCCTACTTTTGTTTACATCCAGTTCCCTGGGTATGGTCTTGTAATTTTGTCAACCGTTTCATCCAACAAAAAACTTACTACTGACTATCTTCAGGAAAAGATAAACAGGTTTTAAATGACTTTTACCAACTTATCAATATATTCTGTGATGTGTGTGTGTGTATGTGTGTGTGTGTGTGTTGTTTACATGTGTGTTTTTGTGTGTGTGTTGTGTGTGTGGTGTGTGTGTGTTGTGTGTGTGTGAGAGAGGAGAGAGGAGAGAGAGAGAGGGTGTTGTGTGTAACATGTGTTGTGATTGTGGTGGTCACTCTGTGATTTCAGATTCTCTGTGTGTGGTGTGTGTGTGTGTGTGTGTGTGTGTGTGGGTGTGGTGGGTGTGTTACTGTGTCAGTGTGTGTCACTGTGTGTTTCTATTTTATTCTTTTATTTCCAGGATAATGGAATAAGCACTTGTGTACTTTTTTACATCCAGTCCCCTAATTATTATATTTTATTATTTATTAACTATGGCCTACTCTTCCATAAAGCAGAGCAGGTTTTAACATGTGCACAAGATGTTCTGCATGTGTTCGCACACGGGACCTCAGTTTATAGTCATCTGAAGGACTTTTGGTGGGAATGGAGTCGGCACTGATGTTAACTCCAGAGGAAAAATTCTCTTGAATGAGATTTGAACCTGGGTCAACAGATCACGAGCGCATCACTCTAACCACCAGGCTATCCTGTCCCCGTGTGTGTGTGTGTGTGTGTGTGTGTGTGTGTGTGTGTGTGTGTGTGTGTGTGTGTGGTATGTGTGTGTGTGTGTGTGTGTGTGTGGTGTGTGTTTGTGTGTGTGTGTCTGAGTGTGTGTGTCTGGGTGTCGTGTCTGTGTGTGTGTTGTGTGTGTGTGGTGGGGTGTGTGTTGTGGTGTGTGTGTGTTGTTGTGTGTGTTGTGTGTGTTGTGTGTGTGTGTGTGTGTGTTAATGCAAATATCATTTATGTTACAGAATGATTTTCCATATCCTCAATGCCAAGAAGGACGTCAAAGGCGGAATTACATCTGGAATCTAAATTCATGTTGTGTGTGTGTGTGTGCATGCGTGCGTGTGACTTCTAGGTGTGTGTGTGTGTTGTGTGCATGTGTGAGACTGTGTCAGTGTGTGGTGCAACTTGTACATGTTACAAATATTACTATGATCTTAAACTAAACATCGCCACCACCACCACCCCCCATTTCCCTGGGCAAAAAAGGGGCTTTCTTTCTCAGATGTGATCATGACAACGCATTCTCACCAGCTATGCTATGACATGAACTCTGGCAATGTCAACATTGTCCCTGTCAACAACAATACTTCATCACACTTTTCACCTACAAAAAATATAAATAAAACTGTGGAATCTACAGTAAAATAAAAATAATGCTGTGCATACTGTAAAGTAAGTGTCAGTGTTTTTCACTGATAGCGAAAGAAATGTGGACACTACCTCAACTCCTGCATGAAGGGTTTTAAGTCAGCCAGAACTTGTCTTTAGAGGGAAACAAAACAAGCTTCGACTAATGTCAGTTCAGTCGCCTACTATAATTTCTTTAAGTACGAAGAAAAAGAAGTTTTAGTCATGATCAAATTTCTGAGCAATAGTGATACTGACAGTGATTACTGTGACTGTGTGAGCTATGAATGTGATAGTGATAAAGACAGTGATTACTGTGAACTGTAGTGAGCTTGGAATGTGATAGTGATATGACAGTGATACTGTGACTGTGTGAGCATGAATGTGATAGTGATACTGACTGTGATATGTGATGTGTGAGCTGGAATGTGAAGTTACAGTGATACTGTGATGTGTGAGCATGAATGTGATAGTGATTCCTGGACCAGTGATACTGGTGACTGTGTGAGCATGAATGTGATAGTGATACTGACAGTGATTACAGTGACTGTGTGAGCATGGAATGTGATAGTGGCAGTGAGTGGGTGAACACTTCTCTTCATTTCTTCATATTATTTATCATATTTAATAAATATCATTACTTTAACAGATCCTTGCAAGTTTTGTGCATTACATGTATGTATACATGTAACCTTGAGCTGAACAGGAATTCTGTATGTTGTGATCAAAAGAGGGGACTAAGAGAGTGAAGCCATCTAGTCTGTGACTGTGTGTGTGTGTGTGTGCCTTTGTGTGTGTCACTGTCAGTGTGTGTGTGTGTGTCAAACTTTTATTTTATTTTCAGATGGTACAATGAATAAGCAGTGCATTTGCTTTTTTTCATAGTCATCTACCTTAAAAAAAAAAAATGTTAAGACTATATGCAGACATAGAATAAAACCCTAATCAGTGATAATTAGGGGGATGGGATACTGGGTATAGCTTAGTGAGCTCAGAACATTTGCGCTTCGCAATCTGACGACCCGGGTTCGTTTTCGTTTCAAGGGGAATATTTTTCCTCTGGAGTTCAGGTAGACTCCACTTTCTCCAAAGTCCTTCGGATGAGACTCTAAACCGAGTCCCATGTGCGAACGCACGCAGAAACATCTTGCGCACATGTCAATCCGGTTCCGCTTTTTGTAGAGTAGGCCTTTGTGTGGCGGTGGGAACAGTTTCTGACAGAAAATACAAAAATCGCATACACACGGGGACTAGATTATAAAGGGACATAAGTGCTTCTTCCATTTCCTCGATATAAAAAGAATTTTTAAAAATAAATAAAAATAAAGTTTTTTGTTTTTTTAAATAACTCATTACAAATCAAACAAGAGGAAAACAAGAATGCTACATAGAAATTTTAAAAAAGAAAAAATAAAAACATGAACAAATTTAACCATACAAATCATATCAATTGAATAATTCTTCTGTGATCCACCATAAAACAAACAACAACACCAAAACCCTAAACCAAAAGAAACAAACCAAAAAAAAAAAAGACACACCAACCCCCCCCCCCTCTCCCCCCCCCCCCCCCCCCCCCCCCCCCCCCCCACCACACACACACGAACACGTGACACACACAATAACCTCCCAATCTATACAAAACAATGGAACCAAACAAAACAAGCTAAACAACAAAGAACAACCACAACAAGCACTAACAAACACAATGTACACAGCAAAATAACAAACACAAAAACACAATAACAGCCAAAACAAATAAAAGACTATAGAACGAACAAAAGACAAAAAAAGCCCAAAAATTCTCTTCCCCCATACCCCAAAACCCCCTTGAATAATTGCTAAAACAAAGGAAACCCTGTGTGTGTGTTGTGTGTGCGTGTGTGTGCGTCTGTTGTGCGTGTTGTGTTGTGTGTGTGTGTGTGCCTGTGTTGTGTGTGTGAGTGTGTGTGTGTGTGAGTGTGTGAGTTGTGTTGTGTGTGATCTGTGTGTGTGTACATGTATAACAGTGTGGTGTGTGTATCATGGTATGGTCCATGTGTTGTTACTGTATAGAGTTGTGTGTGCACTTTATGCATCCCTGTGTGTGTATGTGTGTTACTTGTGTGTGGGTGTGTGTTTCACTATGTGTGCACATCATACAATCACTATATTATATTGCATGATACATGTGAGAAACTGAATGTGTGTGTGTGTCAGTGTGAGCGAGTGTGTGTGTGTGCAGTGTGTGTGTGTGTGTGTGTGTGTGTGTCAGTGTGAGCGTAGTGTGTTGTGTGTGTCTTGGTGTGTCAGTGGTGTGCCTCATGCCACAAAGGTATGAACAATGAGGGGGGGGGGTTGTGGGGGGGGGCGTATATTATTTTCTATAGGCCCTATACATACTGTATGTACTATACATGGTGATAGGGTTGATGATCATGGCTACCTGCTTAAGGTTTTGGGCACTGTATCAGTGTATGCGGGCTCAGGGTAGTTTGGTTTCGAACACGGACTGTGGGCAGTCTGTCATTCTATCTGGGGGTTGACAACTTTTAGGAGATAGATATGTTCGGGATTGTCAACCAAAACCACCATCACTACCTCAGTACAAGACTGAAACCAGTGGGACGTCGTCACAAGTAGTAGCATTCACTGAGCCAGTGCAAGGGAATCTTACAATTTTCACAAGTCTTTTTTCTACTGCGTTTTTAATCAACACTACCTGTACCACAATGGCTCTGGTGCATCGTTTTATAATGTCAATGACTACGCACTGATCTGATGGGTCGGCACATTCACTGCAATGTCTTGAGCAGAACTTTTAACACTTGGGAACTCCAGTCGGCAAGATGCAATTCATTTTTTTTAACTGTCCGTGATGTCAGAAACTGAGGAAACTTGACCTGAAGGCTTTCCGTTACTTTACACAAGGTCTTTATTTATGGATTGATTGTGTTTTACACCCTTGAGACTAGGCTTTGGGGTGGTTTTTTGGGGGGTTTTATTTTTGGAAACATTAAATAAGAGTGCATTGCTTTTTTTCAATAAAAGCCATCTTAAAAAAAAAAAATAAAAATTGCAGATAGAATAAAAATCATGATAAACCATACAAATCAAACAAGAGAAAACAATAATATGCTTTTAATAAAATTTTTTAAAAAGAAAAAAAAACCCTGAAAATGTTAAACCATACAAATCAATAAACAAGAAAAAATTTCTGAAAATATATCCACCATAAAACAAACAAACAAAAACCCAAACCAACCAAAAAAAAAGAAACAAGCCCAAAAAAAACAAAAACCCCCACCCCCCCCCCCCCCAAAACAACACAAAAAACCTCCAACCATACAAACAACTGAACAAAACAGAAAAAAAACCCAAAACACAACAAGAAAATAAACAACACACACATATTGTACAAAACACAACAATAACAAACATAAAACAAAATAAACACCAAAACAAATAAAGAACAAATAAACAAAAAAAACAAAAAACCCCCAAAAAACCCCCTCCCCTCAAAAAATAAAAAAAACCTTTATTTGTGTGTGTGTTTGTGTGTGTGTTTGAGTTTTAGTGTGTTGTGTGTGTGTTGTGATTTTGTTTATGGTTGTGTGTGTGTGTGTGTGTGTGTCGTTTTATGGTGTGTTTTGTGTGTGTGCATGTTACTTTAATGTTGTTTAATTGTGTGGTGGTTTTGTTGTATTAATTACTATGTGTGACTTTTGTACTGTGTGTGTCCAATGTATATTCATTTTGCATATGAAATGCATTGTGAATTTGTGTGTGTGTGTATGTGTTGGGGTGTGTGTGTGTGGGTGCACTGTGTGAGTGTGTTGTGTGTTGTGAGTGTGTCCCCGGGATTGTGGGGGGGTGGTTGGGGGTTTAATTTTTTTTTTGGGGGTTTGTGTTGAGGAGCGTGTGTTAAAGAAATGGTTGGGTGTCGGGTTCGTTGGATGAGGGGGTTTTTTTAAATTTTTAAGGCCTTGGGGGTGTTGGTTGGTATTTGATGACATACAAGTCCCGTGTTTGAATATATTGTGGCATAAAAAAACCCCCAGGTTGTCCTTGGATTGAAAAAAACTTAGGAAAAAAGTGCAGAAAAAAAAAAAAAAAATAAAGTGGGGAGCAAAAGGGCGACGGGGTTTCCTACTTCCCCGGAGGGACTTTTCCGGAGGAAATTCCCTGGTTTAAATTTGATGTGTTAGTTTTTTTTTTTTTTTAAATTTTTTTTTTTTTATTTTTTTTTTTTTTTTTTTTTTTTTTTTTTATTTTTTTTTTTTTTTTTTTTTTTTTTTTTTTTTTTTTTTTTTTTTTTTGATTTTTTTTTTTTTTTTTTTTTTTTTTTGTTTTTTTTTATTTTTTTTTTTTTGCTTTACAAAGATTCAGCCGCGCTATATAAATTCCATTCATTATTATTATTATTATTATATTATATATAGGCCCCTATGTACATTATTATATGGTTGATGATCACTGCTACTGCTTTTGTTTCTGGGCACTGTATGCAGTGCTCAGGGTAGTTTTGGTTCTGACCACTGACTGTGGGCAGTCTGTCATTCTATCGATTGTTGACAACTTTTAGGAGAGAGATGTTCAGGATTGTCAACAAAACCACCAATCACTACACAGTAAAGAATGAAACCAGTTGGGACTGTCACAAGTAGTAGCATTAACTAAGCCAGTGCAAGGCAATCTGACATTTGTCATAAGTCTTTATTTTACTGTCGTTTTTACAACAACACTCACCTGACACAATGGCTCGGTGCATCGTTTTAAAAAAGTCACTGACTACGCACTGATCTGATGGGTCGGCAACATTCACTGCCAATGTCTTCAGCAGAACTTTCTAAACACTTCGGAACTTCCATCGGAAGATCATTGATTTTTCTCTCACTGTCCATGCATGTCAGAAACTGAGCGAAACTTGGACCTGAAGGCTTTCCCGTTAGTTTACACCAATCTGTTTTTAAGTGTATTTAATTGTTTTTTTTACCAACTTGAGACTAAGTCCCTATGCCTACATCACATTCGAAACAATTCATGAAAACACATTCGCAAAGGCCGTCACTCTGCCCGCTGGGAAGAGTTACCTTTCGTGGTTACAAATGTGGAGACGAACACAGAACTTCTTGTCGCTTTATCGCGTTGGTGTCAGTGAAAAAACCAACAAACATACCCCCCAAAAAAACAACAACAACAAAAAAACAACAACAAACCACACACACAAAAAACCACAAAACACACACACACACACACACACACACACAAGTGTGTGTGAGTGCATGTGTGTTGTGTAATTGGTTGGTTTTGGATTTTTACTTTCTTGCTGTTTGGGCCTTTTTACGTTTTTGTGTTACACAAA
>CM054164.1:2178554-2188554 GCA_028751875.1 Rapana venosa
TTTAAAGTCATCTCATCTGAGCGCTTTGATTTGTTGCTTTACAAGATTCAGCGCTATATAAATTCCATACATTATTATTATTATTATTATTATTATTATTATTATTATTATAGTGGAAGAAGGAGAAAAAGCAAGGGAAGAAAAGAAGGGAGGAAAGAAGGAGAAGAAAGAGGAGGAGGAGAAAAAAGAAAGGAGAAAGAGGAGGAGTAGTGAAAAGAGGAGAAGTAGGAGAAAAAAAAGAGGAGAAAAGTAAAAACAAACAAAAAAGAGGAGGAGAAGGAGGAGGAGTAGGAAAAAAAGAGAAGTAGTAGAAAAAGAGGAGGATAGAAAAAGAGGAGGAGTAGAAAAAGAGGAGGAGTAGAAAAAGAGGAGAGTAGAAAAAGAGGAGGAGGAGAAAAAGAGGAGGATAGAAAAAGAGGAGGAGTAGAAAAAGAGGAGGAGTAGAAAAAGAGGAGGAGTAGAAAAAGAGGAGGAGTAGAAAAAGAGGAGGAGGAGAAAAAGAGGAGGAGTAGAAAAAGAGGAGGAGGAAAAAAGAGGAGGAGTAGAAAAAGAGGAGGAGTAGAAAAAGAGGAGGAGTAGAAAAAGAGGGGGAGGAAAAAAGAGGAGATAGAAAAAGAGGAGGAGTAGAAAAAGAGGAGAGTAGAAAAAGAGGAGGAGTAGAAAAAGAGAGGAGTAGAAAAAGAGGAGGAGTAGAAAAAGAGGAGGAGGGAGAAAAAGAGGAGGATAGAAAAGAGGAGGAAAAAAAGAGGAGGAGTAGAAAATAGAGGAGTAAGGGGAGGAGGAGAAGTAGGAAAAAAGAGGAGGAGGAGGAGAGGAGAAAAAAGAGGAGGGGGAAAGAAGGGGAGAAAGAGAAGGAGGAGTAGGATAAAAGAGGAGGAGGAGAAAAAAGAGGAAGAGAGAAAAATGAGGAGTAGAAGAGTAGGAGGAGGAGAAAAATGAGGAGGAGGAGTAGAAAAAAAAGGAAGGAGGAAGAGGAGAAATAGGAGAAGTAGGAAAAGAGAGGAGTAGGAAAAAGAGGAAGAGCAGGAAAGCAAGAACAGTAACAAGGAAAAAGATGATGGTGATGATGATGGTAATAATGATGTTGATGGTGATGATGATGGTGATGATGATGGTGATGATGAAGAAGAAGAACTAGAACAACAACAAAAACCAAAAAGATCAACAGCAATAAGATCAAAAGCAACAACAACAACCACAACCATAAGAACTACAACCGGCAATAACAACAACAACAACAACAACAAAGCAACAACAACAACAACAACAACAGCACCACCACCACCACCATCCCCCGCCATCACCATCCACAACAAGAACGAACAGAAAACGGAAAGACTGGAAAGGATGAGGACATGTCATTTATGTATTCACACGTACAGATGTGTTCATTTATCTATCCATCCATCCATTTACTTCTCTATTCCTTTAGCGTTTATTTGGCCTCAAGACACATTTATTTCAAAGCTAAGATTCTCCCCTCTTGTTCCATTTCAGTTTTGTCCTTGCCCTCAACAGCCAAACCCCATCACCCTGCCAGAGTGTACAACCTTTATGTGTGTGCGTGAGTGTGCGAGCGTGTGTTTGTGGTGTGTGTGTGTGATGTGTGTGTGTGTGTGTGTGTGGTGTGTGTTTGTGTGTGTGTGTGTGTGTGGTATTGTGTGTGTGTGTGTGTGTGTGTGTGTGTGTGTGTGTGTGTGTATGTGTGTGTGTGTGTGAGAGAGAGAGAGACAGAGAGAGAGAGAGACAGAGAAAGAGAGAGAGAGAGAGAGAGAGAGAGAGAGAGAGAAAGAGAGAGAGAGAGAGTGTGTTGTGTGTGAGTGTTGTGTGTGTGGGGGGGGGGGGGTACATTGAATTTGAGAAAAAAACTATTAATTGTAATTGGCTGCATGTGAATGATTAGGATGAATGAAAGCGCTATGATTTGATTTGTTGCAAGATATAGCGCCATATAAATTCCATATATTATTATTATTATTATCATTATTATCATCATCATTATTATTATTCATGCATTGATTCGTTTATTTCCGATGGCATACATAATAATAATAATAATAATAAATGGAACTTATAGAGCGCTGAATCTTGTAAAAAGCAAACAAATCGAAGCGCTTGCACTCAATCATTTACACGCATGCAACTCTCCTTAAACATAATGAACAACAGATTTCAAATCCCTGTGCGCGCACGCACGAACGCACGCACGCGCACAAACACACACACACACACACACACTCGCGAACACACTTAGGAGGTGAAGGATGCTATTGAAAATTAGGGACAGATATGAGGGGAAAAGTCTCAGGTAGGAAATAAGTGTGCATTAGCATTCCACGGTCGGCACGTGCGTGCGTGCGTGTGCGTGTGTGCGTGTGTGCGTGTGTGTGTGTGTGTGTGTGTGTGTGTGCGTGTGGCATGAAGCGGCAACTGTAGGGTGGTGAAGAAATCACTGTGATCTCGACAGGCAACAAGGCACTGCCCAAAGTCCATACTCAGGTTTCGCTCCTGACCAACACATGAAGCCAGACGATCTGAAGAGTTATCGACCCTGCATCGCTCCGGAAGAAGTGGTGTGGGGGTTGTCTTTCTTAGAAGAAAATGGCTTCTTCGATTGATTGTCAAAGGGTTTTTGAACAGGTGGTGGTCATTAAACTTCACTCGTTTCTGCATTTCTTTGAGTTTTTCTTTCTTGTCCGGTAGGCTAAGTCCCTGTCTATAAGTCTGCCTGTCCGTTCGCTTATCTCTCTATCTCTCTCTGTGTTTGGCTTAAACAGGTGTTTATTCAGAAAAGATAAACATTGTACACACATCCATTCAGACCAGCAACAAGCTGACGGCTTATAGTATACTCCTCCACCACCATCACACACAACACGAAATTTGTTATTCGGCAGCCGAAAAAATAACCATGTCATTGCCGCAACAAATCAGTCGTTTCCAAACAGGTGTAATAAACAAATCAATAATAATAATAATACATGGAATTTATACAGCGCTGTATCTTGCAAAAACCAAATCAAAGTGCTTTCATTCATCCTAGTCTTTCACATGCAGCCAGTTACAATTAATAGATTTTTACAAATTCAAATGTAAACACACACACGCACACAATTAATAGTTTTTACAAATTCAAATGTAAACACACACACGTGCGCTCACACAAACACACACACACACACACACACACACACACACAGACAGTGTGTGTGTGTGTGTGTGTGTGTGACAAATTGTGAAACCGCATTTCTGGCATATCACATACGTGAGAGCTTTCCATGTCATCTGTGTGTAGCGTACATACATAATTATTTGTGTGTGTGTGTGTTTATTTTATTTTATTTTATTTTATTCTTTTATATCGAGGATAATGGAATAAGCACTTATGTGCTTTTTTACATCCAGTCCCCGTGTGTATGCGGTTTTGTCAATTCTGTCATCTGTTCCCACCGGCACATAATGGCCTACTCTTACGAAAAGCGGAACAGGATTTAAAGTGTGCGCAAGATGTTCTACGTGCGTTCGTACACGGGGCCTCGGTTTATAGTCTCATCGGAAGGACTTTTTGTGCAAGTGCATTTTCTTCTTTTCTCTGAACCTTTTTTTTTTAAACCACCATCTATCTTCTTGTGTTTGATTGCATCATATCTTTTGTCACCCCAGCCTCCCTCCCCCATCCCCACCCCTCTGCACCCCTTCCTGCCCCCCTACCCCCCCCCCCCCCCCCCCCCCCACCTCAGCGTGTCTGACAACCAGAATGGCCTCTTTCTCTTCATCCTCTTTCTCTTCATCCTCTTTCTACTTCATCCTCTTCTACTTCATCGATATGAATGACAGCAAAAAAGAAAGAAAAGAAGACCTCTCTCTCTCTCCCTCTCTCTCCCTCTCTCTCTCCTCCCCTCTCTCTCTCACTCTCTTGTCTCTCTCTACCCCCTCTCTCTCTCTACCTTCTCTCTCTAACCTCTCTCTCTTTCCCTCTCTCTCTACCTTTCTCTCTCTCTACCTCTCTCTTCTCCCTCTCTCTCTCTCTCCCTCTACCTCTCTCTCTCTACCTCTCTCTCTCTCTCTCTCTTCCCTCTCTCTCTCTTTCTCTCTCTCCCTATCTCTCTCTACCTCTCTCTCTACCTCTCTCCCCCCCCCTCTCTCTCTCCCTCTCTCTCTCCTCTCTCTGCCTACCTCTCCCTCCCCCCCTCTCTCTCTCTACCTCTCTCTCCCTCTCTCTACCTCTCCCTCCCCCCTCTCTCTCTCTACCTCTCTCTCTCCCTCTCTCTGTCTACCTCTCCCCCCCCCCCTCTCTCTCTACCTCTCCCTCCCCCCCCCCCCCTCTCTCTACCTCTTCTACTGTTTGAAAGTATGAGTACTGAGTTCATTATTAACATGTGACCCTACGGGCGGGGACTGGATGTAAAAAGCACATGAGTACTTATTCATTATCCTGGAAAAAAAGAAGAATTTGTCTCTATTACTTACAATGTGTAGATGTTCTTTTTATGACTTTATTGGGGTTCCCCCCTCTTTATTGTGTGAGTGTATGGGTATTGCACTTATTTTTATTATCATGACATTCAATTTGTATGAGTATAATTTAAAAGTGTTGGTATTGTTGATCGTGTGCTCTGTGAGTATTATATATTTAGTATTATCCCTCACACACACACACACACACACACACACACACACACACACACACACACACACACACACACACACACACACACACACTCACTCACTCACTCACTCACTTACATTCTCTCCCTCAATGACTGTATAGGTTTAGATTCTTCTTTTGTTTTGTTTCTTGTTTTTATTGTGTGAATATATGAGTATTGAGTTTATTTCATTATCATGATATATAATTTGAAACGAGTATAATCAAAAATGAGTGTTGATGGTGATCGTGTACTGTTTTGGGAATTATAAATTGGATATTATCTTTGAAATACACACACACACACACACACACACACTCTGTCTCTGTCTCTGTCTGTCTGTCTGTCTGTCTGTCTGTCTGTCTGTCTGTCTGTCTGTCTGTCTGTCTGTCTGTCTCTCTCTCTCTCTCTCTCTCTCTCTCTCTCTCTCTCTCTCTCTCTCACCTTTTATCGTTTTGCTTATAGTTATGGTGTATCCTGATAAGGATTCATATTTTATATTTTCAATACTTATTGGACTTGTCCTCTGCACTTAAGTCTTAACGAGTGCCCTATTTCGATATCTTATTGTTATGTGTAACAAGTATATGTACCATTTGATAATGTGTAGATGTTTATCTTTGTGACTTATTAAGTTTGGTTGTTATTCTTCTTGGTTTTGTTGTTGTTGTTGTTTCTTTTTTCTTTTTTTTCTTCTTTTGTTGGTTTGGTTTTTCTTTCTCTTTTTGTTTGTTTGTTTGTTTGTTTTGGTTGTGGGTTGGTTGTTGTTGTTTTTTTTGGGGGTGGGGGGGGTGGTGGGGGATGTTTTTAGGGTTTTCTTTTATTAGTTTGCTTTCGGGGGGGGGGGGGGGGGGGTTGTTGGGGGGGGGGGCTGCTTTGAAAAGGGTTATTTCCCCATGCTTTACTGTGAGACTGTATAAGTGTTGGGTTATTATTAAGATGTATCCTACGGGCGGGGACTGGATGTAAAAAAGCACATGAGTGCTTTATTCATTATCCTCGAAATAAAAGAATTTGTCATTGTCATGTCATTGTCTCTCTCTCTCTCTCCACCTCTCCCTCTCCTCCCCCCCTCCTCTCTCTCTCCCTCTCTCTCTCTCCAAAAAGACAGACGAAAGCCTGGCTCCACAATGGCAAACGAGTTCAAGTTTGGTTGGGTGTTTTGTTTTGTTTTGTTAGGTTTTTTTTTTTTTTTTTGGGGGGGGGGGAGGGGGGGAAGGAGACAGTGTTGAATAAATCAAAGAAAAGACAAGAGAAAGAGGAGAGATAAAAGGTATGAGAGACGCCTGCATAAATCACCACAGCAGAAGGATGAAGAAACAGAACAAGACAGATATAAAATATAGCTTTTCTGGAAATTTAAAATTAAAAAAAGATTTTTAAAAATTGTATTCTTTTATATCGAGGATTTATTTATTTATTTATCTATTTTATTCTTTTATTGCGAGGATAATGGAGTAAGCCCTTGTGCGCTTTTTATTTTTTAACATCTAGTCCCCGCGTGTATGCGGTTTTGTCAATTCTGTCATCCGCTCCCACCGACACAAAATGACCTACTCTTACCAAAAGCGGAACGGGTTTTAACGTGTGCGCAAGATGTTCTGCGTGCGTACACACACGGGACCTCGGTTTATAGTCTCATCCGAAGGACTTTTGGGGAGAGTGGAGTCTGCACTGATGTTAACTCCAGGGGAAAATATCCCCCTTGAACAGGAATCGAACCCGGGTCGTCAGATTGCCAGCCAATGTTCTGACCACTAGGCTACCCCGTCCCCTTCAACAAGAAAAAACAAAACAAAAGCAACTCAGACATCGGACGTGGAGCAGAACCTCAGCTGGAAATCCCCACACGCACGAACCGGTTCCACAAGCCCCTCGTCAAACAAACAAACCACAACCAACCACAAAACCCTTTGGGGAAGCAGACCAACCGCTCCCCCCCCCCCCCCCCCCCCCCCCCCCCCCCCCCACCCCCCCCCCCCCCCCCCCCCCCCCCCCCCACCACCCCCCCCCCCCCCCCCCCCCCCCCCCCCACACCACACACACACCCCTAGAAAAATAGGCCGGGTTTGTTTTGGTTTATTTTTGTCTAAAACAGAAATTGGCGGAAGAAAAAGACGACCAAGAGAGCTCTTAAGCAAGTTTGCAGTGGATGAAAGGAATTCCGCAGTGTTGCAAAAACTCTAACCTAACCTAAGATTGCTCCCTCCTGTTTCATCATTCATCTCATAATTATCTGTCCCTGCCTTTAACAGCCAAAATTCCATCATCCTTGCTGAAATGTATAAAACCTCTGTGTGTGTGTGTGTGGGTGTGGTTGTGTGTGCGTGCGTGCGTGCGTGTATGTGTGTGTGTGTGTGTGTGTGTGTACATTTGAATTTGTTAGAATTATTGTTAATCATCGTTATTGGTTGCATCTGTAGGAACGGGTTGATTGAATGCAAGCGCTCTGATTTGTAATTGCAAGATATAGCGCTCTATAAATTCCATTTATTATTATCATCATCATCATCATCATCATCATTATTATTATTATTATTGTTATTATTATTATTATTATTATCATTATTATTATTATTATCATTATTATTATTATCATTATTATTTTTTTTTTTTATTATTATTATTTTACTCACAGTGAGTTCGTCCAGGTCACAGAGGACTACAGAAAGCAAGAAGGGGGGGAGGGGAGGGGGAGGGGGTGGTGGTGAGAGATGGGGGTGGTGGGGGGTGGGGGGGGGGGGGGGGGGTAAGCGGAGGGCAAAAGAAATTCAGAAGTGAGGTACAAGTCGAGATCAGAATCAAACATGAGTCAAAACTCTGCAGCTTGACTGGTCCTAAGAAAGAAAACAATCTGAACACATCACTCCTCTTTTTGCGATCTCTTCACTGGCTGCCTGTCTCACAAAGACTGAAGTATAAAATCAATACCCTCTGTTTCAAATATCTTCACAAATTTGCACCCTCTTATCTCTGTAAAGTACACTCCATCTCGTTCCCTTCGTTCAGCCGCAGATACTTTGTGCTTTCGAACACCCAGATTCAAACAAACCCCTGTTGGCCGTCGCTCTTTCTCTGTTTCTGGTCCATCCACCTGGAACGACCTCCCTCTTTCACTTCGCCAAAAGCCTTCATTTGACACTTTCAAATCCAGCCTCAAAACACTTATTTCCTCTCTGATGTCTTCTCCTCATGTCGTTTTGTCTTGTTTTTATGAGTATTATTCAGATTCAGAGTATGTGCGTGCGTGTATGTGAGCATATAGTTGATGTATGTTATTTCTAATATGTGTGTGTGTGCATAAACTTGAAATGTCTTATGTTGTTTTAGGAAAGTTGCATGCGTGTAAATGATTGAGTGCAAGCGCTTCGATTTGTTTCTTTTACAAGATTCAGCGCTATATAAATTCCATATATCATTATTATCATCATTATTAGTAATTCTAATATCATTTTGTGGAAGGTTGCATGTGTGTAAATGATTTGAATGCAAGAGCTTCGATTTGTTTTGCTTTACAAGATTCAGCGCTATACAAATACCATACGTTCTTCTTCTTCTATTTATTAGTAGTAGGTACTACTACTACTACTACTACTACTACTACTACTACTACTACTACTACTAGTTTAGTAGTAGTAGTAGCAGCAGCAGCAGCAGCAGCAGCAGCAGCAGTAGTAGCAGCAGCAGCAGCAGCAGCAGCAGCAGCAGCAGCAGTAGTAGTAGTAGTAGTAGTAGTAGTAGTAGTAGTAGTACTAGTAGTGGTAGTAGTAGTAGTAGTAGTAGTAGTAGTAGTAGAAGTAGTAGTAGTAGTAGTAGTACTAGTAGTGGTAGTAGTAGTAGTAGTAGTAGTAGTAGTAGTAGAAGTAGTAGTAGTAGTAGTAGTAGTAGTAGTAGTAGTAGTAGTAGTAGTAGTAGTAGTAGTAGTTGTAGTGTGCCGTCAGCGCCTGGGGTTTATCCCAGTTCTTGATTAAACCATTGACGCTGGGGGCAACAACAGCAAAGTGAGAGGCTGTATGACCAGTGGCTTTCTTTCCCACTCATGGAATTCCACTTTACAGCTTAGTCTTTAGTGATCGACTATGACTCTCTGACTAGGAGGCTTGACTCGCACAGTCCTTACGTGCTGCAGCCCTGGAGGCTGGTTGGCCTTTGGAGAACATCTCCAACGCTGACTGTCCTTATGCCCACTTGGCCGAGAGAGAGTGGGGATGTACTGTGGGCAAGGCATCTCCACTATAATCAAATTCCTGCCCAGTTTCCGAAACAGCAGCTGCCTCCTCTGCTGTTTTGGAGGTCATCGTCGGACACGACGGACAAACATACATACATAGTAGTAGTAACAGAAGTAGCAGCAGCAGCAGGTAGGGTATGTGTGAGGGAGGGAGAGAGTCTTTGGGAGGGGGGTGGGGGGGAGGAGGGTCAGTGTAGTATGGCTTATACTGAATAGTTCACGGCCACACAAAGGTCGTGGTGAGGGAGGGGGGTGTGGGGGAAGATAGCAGTGTAGTCAACAGTAACATCATCCATATTAGAATGTAACTACTTGAAAAGCGGACAGCTCAGTGGTCGGAGCACTCGCTTTCCCCCAGCCAAGGTTAAGCAGCGTCGAGCGTGGTTACCACTTGGATGGGTGACCGTTTGCGCGCCTTGGCTTCAGTACAGTTCCCCCAGTTCACCCAGCTGTCAATGGGTACCTGCCCTCTTTAGGGTCAGGGAAGGTAAAGCAGCGAGGGAGAGGAGATGGGCGCCGCCCTCAATATGCTGGCCCTAGAGAAGTGAGGTCTTTGACGCCTCGCTCCCCTACGACCTTATAGGTTATGGGACTCCTTTACCTTTACTTTAAAAGCGAAAACCCGTAACACAATAATCCACAAGTTCGAACGTAATATGTATGTGTGTGCGTGTGTGTGTGCGTGCGTGTGTGTGTGCGTGTGTGTGTGTGTGTGTGTGTGTGTGTGTGTGTGTGTGTGTGTGTGTATGTGTGTGTGTGTATGTGTGTGTATGTGTGTGTATGTGTGTGTGTGTGTGTGTATGTGTGTGTGTATTTGTGTGTGTATGTATGTGTGTGTGTGTGTGTGTGTGTGTGTGTGTGTGTGTGATGTGTGTGTGTGTGTGTGTGTGTGTGTGTGTGTGTGTGTGTGTGTGTGTGTGTGTGTGTGTGTGTGAAACGCAAACACAAAGGCAATTTTATTTTACGAGGTTAATAGAATAAGTTACAAAGACATTTTTTCATCCAGCCCTCAGAGAGAGAGAGAGAGAGAGAGAGAGAAGTATTTAGTATGTGAAGTATTTAGGAGTAGTTCTTGACAACACACTCTCTATGAAAAAATTCATCACCCAGACCTGCCAGT
>CM054164.1:2196054-2202015 GCA_028751875.1 Rapana venosa
GAAAAAATTCCAATGTGAGAAGGCACCCAACAAAAGGAAGCAGGAATACCTCTTAAACTTAAAAGGTGTATGACATATTTAATTTCAAAAATGATTCTGGAAACTTTCTTGGAATTTGGGGATTTGATAGCATACAGTACCGACTTAGAATCTACACAAAGTAAGATAGGAATGATGGGAAATACAGAATGAAGAATATAGTTAAGAGCCACAAGAATTGCAATAAGTTCAGCTGTAAATATTGAATGATGTATGCTTGTCTATTTCAGTTCACACACACTCTCTCTCTCTCTCTCTCTCTCTCTCTCTCGCCAACTGGACAGTTCTGCTGAAGCAGACGACACTGGTCACTTGCACGTGCCTGCACCAAACCTCGTAAATCACGTGCAACAGTCCCAACCTTGCCACCACAGCAATCTGCCACACTGAGTTGCACTAAAGGTCCACACCGAAAATATGATATGTGGCCTTCTTTATTTATGTCATTATTGGAATATTAATACTGCAGTAATGCTGTCAGCGCCTGGGCTTTATCCCAGTTCTTGATATTAAACCATTGACTATTGTGTGTGTGGTACATGCTTGAGTGCTGTGTGTGTCTGTGTGTGTGTGTCTGTGTGTGTGTGTTTGTGTGTGTGTGTGGTGTGTGCGCGCGTTTGTGCGTGGCGTGTATGTTGTGTGTGAGAGAATTTATTATTATTATTTATTTATTATTAAATTATTCTTTTATACCGAATGGAATAAGCACTCAGGTGCTTTTATTTCTTTATTTTTTACATCCAGTCCCTATGTGTATGTAGTTTTGTCAGTTTTGTCATCTGTTCCCACAGGCACACAATGGCCTACTCTTTCGAAAAGAGGAACAGGATTTAACGTGTGCGCAAGATGTTCTACGTGCGTTCGCACACGGGGCCTCGGTTTATAGTCTCATTGGAAGGACTTTTGGGGAGAGTGGAGTCTGATAATAAGAAATAATGTATAGTCAAGTCAAGTCAAGACAAATTTCTATTTCCAGATGGTACATTGAATTGGGGACAGGATAGCTCAGTGGTCGGAGCACTCGCTTTCCCCCAGCCAAGTTAAGCAGCGTCGAGCGTGGTTACCAGTTGGATGGGTGACCTTTTGCACGCCTTGGCTTCAGTACAGTTCCCCCAGTTCACCCAGCTGTAAATGGGTACCTGCCCTCTTTAGGGTCAGGGAAGGTAAAGCAGCGAGGGAGAGGAGATGGGCGCCGCCCTCAATATGCTGGCCCTAGAGAAGTTGAGGTCTCTGACGCCTCGCTCCCCTACGACCTTATAGGTTATGGAACTCCTCCTTTACACTGAATAAGCAATGCATTTGCTTTTTTTCATCAAGCCATCTATCTAGGAACAAATTTCTTAATGATTAAACTGAAATATTACATTATTGCAACCTTTACCTATAAATTGAACAAGTAAAAAGAGGAAAACCGATAAGATAATACATTGGAAAATACAAATTACACACATATATTTACACATGCATACACATACTCATACACACCTGCGCACGTGCGCGCACACGTACACACACTTAAATAAAGAATGTTTTAAGAATTTAAAAAAAGAAAATCATTAAACGTCAGGACAAACAAATTACCTCACCTACTATATCATCCATTCTTTCACGTTCATATTTAAGATAATAAAAAGGTACAGGAACAAAACGTTAGAAAAATACTGGGCATTCATTGCGTCATTACTGACAATATTGCCGGCAATGACCTCCCTCCTCTCCTCCTCCACCCACACAAACGTGTGCTCATATGCGCTCATACTCTTCAAGTAGCGCTTTTTAAATATAACATATTCACACAATAACTATCACGCAAGCAAAAACAGTCAAATAATAATAATAATAATAATAATGTATGGAATTTATATAGTGCTGAATCTTGTAAAGCAACAAATCAAAGGGCTCAGTAGATTTTTTTTAATGTTTTTTTTTATTGGGAGTGAATGCGGTTTTTAAAATTTTGTCATCTGTTCCCACCGGCACACAATGGCCTACTCTTTCGAACAGCGGAACAGGATTTAACGTGTGCGCAAGATGTTCTGCATGCGTTCGCACACGGGGCCTCGGTTTATAGTCTCATCCGAAAGACTCTCTCTCAGTCTCTCTCTCAGTTTCTCTCTCTCAGTCTCTCTCTCAGTTTCTCTCTCTCTCTCTATCAGTCTCTCTCTCAGTTTCTCTCTTTTTCTCTCTCTCAGTTTCTCTCTCTCTCTATCAGTCTCTCTCTCAGTTTCTCTCTTTTTCTCTCTCTCAGTTTCTCTCTCTCTCTCTCAGTTTCTCTCTCTCTCTCAGTTTCTCTCTCTCTGTCTGTCTGTCTCTCTCAGTTTCTCTCTTTTTCTCTCCCCCTCTCTCTCTCTCTCCCAAGTTTCTCTCTTTTTTTTTTCTCTCTCTCTCTCAGTTTCCTCTCTTTCTCAGTTTCTCTCTCTCTCAGTTTCTCTCTCTCTCTCTCTCTCTCTCTCTCTCTCTCTCTCTCTCTCTCTCTCAGTCTATCTCTCTCTCAGTTTCTCTCTTTTTCTCTCAGTCTCTCTCTCTCTCAGTTCTCTCTCTCTCAGTTTCTCTCTCTCTCTCAGTTTCTCTCTCTCCCTCTCAGTCTCTCTCTCTCAGTTTCTCTCTTTTTATCTCTCTGTCTCTCTCTCAGTTTCTCTCTCTATCTCAGTTTCTCTCTTTCAGTCTCTCTCTCTCTCTCTCTCTCTCTCTCTCTCTCTCCTCTCAGTTTTCTCTCTTTTTATCTCTCTCAGTCTCTCTCTCTCTCTCTTTTTCTCTCTCTTTCTCTCTCAGTTTCTCTCTCTCAGTTTCTCTCTCTCTCAGTCTCTCCTCTCATTTCCTCTCTTTTTCTCTCCCTCAGTCTCTCTCTCTCTCTCAGTTTCTCTCTCTCTCTCAGTTTCTCTCTCTCTCTCTCTCTTTTCTCCTCTTTCAGTCTCTCTCTCTCCCTGTTTCTCTCCTTTTCTCTCTCTCTCTCTCCTCTCTCTCTCTCTCTCATCTCTCTCATCATCTCTCTCTCTCTCTCTCTCTCTCAGTCTCTCTCTGTTTCTCTCTCTTTCTCAGTTTCTCTCTCTCTCTCTCTGTTTCTCCTCTCTCTCTCTCTCTCCTCATCTCTCTCTCTCATCTCTCTCTCTCTCTCTCTCTCTCTGTTTTCTCTCTCTCAGTTTCTCTCTCTCTCTCTCTCTTCTCCTCTCTCTCCTCTCTCTCTCTCTCTCTCTCTCTCTCTCATGTCTCTCTCTCTCAGTTTTTCTCTCAGTCTCCGATCATACAAAACATGTTGGAGATGGAGAAATATCTTACACTACTGATATATGCGTACTACTTTAATAATAACAATAATAATAATAATAATAACAACAACAATAATAATAATAATAATAATAATTATAATAATAATAAATGGAACTTATATAGCGCTATATCTTGCAAAGACAAATCAAAGTGCATGCTTTCAACCTAATGTTACAGTCATGCAATCAATGATAAATAATCAATAGTTTAAACAAACAGATATTACAAACATGGTGTGCTGCAGACAAAATCTATGAAAAAAAATTCAAGTCAAATGTTTTTCAAAAGCACACATACACACTCACACAGGTCGTATACTTTAGCAGGGTGATAGGACATGGGTTAGTGAAGGTGGGCTAGCTCTGATATGAAACAGGAGGGAAATCTTAGGTTTGAAATAAATATGTCTTGAGGCTGGATTTAAAAGTGTCATAACTAGGTTTCTGGCGAAGAGAGAGAGGGAGCTCATTCCAGGTCGATGGACCCAAAATAGAGAAAGAGCTGCGGCCAACGGTGGATTGGTTGAATCTAGGTATTGTAGGCACAAGGTATCTGCAGTAGAGCGGAGGGAACGTGAAGGAGTGTACAGGTGAAGACATTCACAGAGGTAGGAGGGTGCAGTTTTGTGGAGACATTTGTAACAGAGGGTACAGATCTTATAGTTTACTCTCTGTGGCACAGGCAGCCAGTGGAGAGATCGCAAGAGAGGGGTAATGTGCTCCGATTTTTTCTTTCTAAAAACTAGTCGAGCTGCGGAGTTTTGTATACGTTGAAGGGAGTGGATAGATGTTGCTGGCAGACCAGCCAAAAGAGAATTGCAATAGTCCAGACCTGAAAGAATAAGAGAAGTGACAAGTTTGGCTGTTGCATCGGTGGACAGGTACCTTCGAATTGCACTAATACGCTGTAATTGATAGTAGCACGACTGGCAGGTCTGGGTGATGAATTTTTGCATAGAGAGTGTGTTGTCGATAACAACACCTTGATACTTCACAGCAGTGGATAGAGGGACTGATGCATTGCCGAGTTCTATTGAAGCTGTTGTAATGGAAGAGAGTTTTGGGTTTGGTCCCTACGGTCCCATCATTGGACATCACATGTTGGACAGAACCGTTGCTACATTCCACAGTCAGTTGCCTGTGTGTGCCAGTTGAACTAACGCCTGCATCACCCGGCAAAGCAGCTCAGCCAGCAGGACAGGCCGTCAGGTTCAGAGGCACATGCAAAGGCAATTTTATTTCACAGGGTCATAGATTAAGTAACAAGAGGTTTATTTGTTCATCCAGCCCTCAACATGAAAAGAAAACGCTGCAAGAAAAACAACAGCATAATTGTGATACATATGAAAATACACACACATGGATATCCTTCGGATGAGACTATAAACCGAGGCCCCGTGTTCGAACGCAAGCAGAACATCTTGCGCACAAATCCTGTTCCGCTTTTGGAAAGAGTAGGCCATTGTGTGCCGGTGGAAACAGATGACAAAATTTACAAAACCGCATACACACGGGGACTGGGTGTAAAAAAGAACATGAGTGCTTATTCCATTATCCTGGATATAAAAGAATAAATAAAAATAAATTTAAAAATATCAAATAATGCACAAGAGAGAGAGAGTGAGAGAGAGAGAGAGAGAGAGAGAGAGAGAGACAGACAGACAGACAGACAGACAGATAAACAGACAGACAGAACAGACAGACAAACAGACAGTCTGAGACAGAGACAGAGACAGCGAGAGGAACAAGAATTATGGAAACCTGATATAAATGTTGCATTGATACATCTTGGGAAGGAGATATGCTGTATCACATTGTTTCATCAAAAGATCTTGATACATTGTTTTACATTTTTTTCAGATTAGTTTCCTGTTTTAGTTGGGAGGGAAGCCTATTCCACAGCCAGCCCCCAGAATATGCTAGACTTGATTTGAATTATGTTATCTTAGGTAGAGGTAGATTGATCCAATGAGAGTGTCTAACATCATTTACTGTGAAGATGCTTTGTAATAAAGATGGGGCATTTCCATGCAAGATCTTATGCATCAAAACTCCTTTATTGAAGAGAAGCTTGGACTTAAGGGGAAGAATGTTAATATCTGACTGGTCAGCAACTGTTAAAGATGATGATTTGTTTAGGATAAGCTTTAGGGCGCGTTTATGCACCCTCACTATTCATTGAAGTAGTCAACACCTCAGCTGCTGTATTCCACAGAGAGATATTCAGTATGAGCAAACCCTCACTATTCATTGAAGTAGTCAACACCTCAGCTGCTGTATTCCACAGAGAGATATCCAGTATGAGCAAACCCTCACTATTCATTGAAGTAGTCAACACCTCAGCTGCTGTATTCCACAGAGAGATATTCAGTATGAGCAAACCCTCACTATTCATTGAAGTAGTCAACACCTCAGCTGCTGTATTCCACAGAGAGATATTCAGTATGAGCAAACCCTCACTATTCATTGAAGTAGTCAACACCTCAGCTGCTGTATTCCACAGAGAGATATTCAGTATGAGCAAACCCTCACTATTCATTGAAGTAGTCAACACCTCAGCTGCTGTATTCCAAAGAGAGATACTCAGTATGAGCAAACCCTCACTATTCATTGAAGTAGTCAACACCTCAGCTGCTGTATTCCACAGAGAGATATT
>CM054164.1:2202515-2207515 GCA_028751875.1 Rapana venosa
ACACCCCCCACCCTCACCACGACCTTTGTGTGGCCTTGAACTTTTCAATATAAGCCATACTACACTGACCCCCCCCCCCCCCCCCCACCCAAAAGACTCTCTCTTCCCTCACCACATGCCCTACACTGCTGCTGCTGCTTCTACTGCTTCTACTGCTTCTACTGCTGCTGCTGCTGCTGCTGCTCTACTACTACTGCTGCTGCTGCTGCTGCTGCTGCTGCTGCTGCTGCTACTACTGACTACTACTCTACTACTACTACTGCTACTGCTACTACTACTGCTACTACTACTACTACTGTGCTGCTGCTGCTGCTGCTACTACTACTACTGCTACTACTACTACTACTACTACTGCTCCTCCTCACTCCTCCTCCTCCCTATTTACTACTACTCTACTGCTACTACTACTACTGCTCTACTACTACACTGCTACTACTACTACTGCTACTACTACTACTACTCTACTACTAATACTGCTCCTCCTCTCCTCCCCTCCTCCTCTCCTCTAAACTTCTACTACTACTACTACTACTACTACTACTCTACTTCTACTGCTACTACTCTATAACTGCTGACTACTACTACTACTATACTACTACTACTACTATACTATACTACTACTGCTTACTACTCTACTACTGTACTACTACTACTACTACTACTACTGCTACTACTACTACTACTGCTACTACTACTACTGCTCTACTACTACTACTAACTACTGCTCCTCCCCTCTCTCCTCACTCTACACTACTTACTACTAACTCTGCTACTACCTACTCTACTACTACTACTATCACTACTACTATCTACTACATCTACTACTACTACTCACTTATCTACTACTACTCTACTATACTCTTCTAACTCTACTACTCACTTCTACTACTACTACTACTCTCCTCCTACCCTCCTCCTCCTCTACAATCTACTCTACTACTTACTACTCACTACTACTACTACTGCTACTACTACTACTACTACTCTCTACTTACCTGCTTACTCTCTACTATACTACTACTGCTACACTTACTACTAACTGCTACTACTACTACTACTACTACTACTCTACTTACTTACCTACTCTCCTCTACTCCTCTACCACTCTCCTCCTCCTCTACTACTTACTACTACTACTAACTTCTACTACTGCTACTACTACTACTCTGCTACTACTACTACTACCTACTGCTCCTCCCTCCTCCTTCCTCCTCCTCCTACTACTACTACTACTGCTGCTACTACTACTACTACTACTACTACTACTACTACTACTACTACTACTACACACACACACAGTGCTGACTCCACTCTCCCCTAAAGTCCTTCAATAAGATTATAAACCGAGGTCCCGTGTGCGAACGCACGCAGAACATCTTGCGCACACATTAAATCCTGTTCCGCTTTTCGCAAGAGTAGGCCATTGTGTGCCGGTGGGAACAGATGACAGAATTTACAAAACCGCACACACACGGGGACTGGATGTTAAAAAACACATAAGTGCTTATTCCATCATCCTCGATATAAAAGAATAAAATAAAATAAAATAAAACACACACACACAACACACACACACACACACACAAATAAATATGTACGTACGCTACACACAGATGACATGGCAAGATTTCACGTATGTGATATGCCAGAAATAGGGTTTCACAGTTTGTCACAACACACACACACACAGTGTTGTGTGTGTGTGTGTGTGTGTGTGTGTGTGTGTGTGTGTGTGTGTGTGTGTGTGTGTGTGTTGTGTGTGTGTGTTGTGAGCGCGTGTGTGTGTTTACATTTGAATTTGTACATATCTATTAATTGTAACTGGCTGCATGTGAGAGACTAGGATGAATGAAAGCACTTTGATTTGGTTTTTGCAAGATACAGCGCTGTATAAATTCCATGTATTATTATTATTATTGATTTGTTTATTACACCTGTTTGGAAACGACTGATTTGTTGCGGCAATGACATGGTTATTTTTTCGGCTGCCGAATAACAAATTTCGTGTTGTGTGTGATGGTGGTGGAGGAGTATACTATAAGCCGTCAGCTTGTTGCTGGTCTGAATGGATATGTGTACAATGTTTATCTTTTCTGAACAAACATCTGTTTAAGCCAAACACAGAGAGAGACAGAGAGATAAACGAACGGACAGGCAGACTTATAGACAGGGACTTAGCCTACCGGACAAGAAAGAAAAACTCAAAGAAATGCAGAAACGAGTGAAGTTTAATGACCACCACCTGTTCAAAAACCCTTTGACAATCAATCGAAGAAGCCATTTTCTTCTAAGAAAGACAACCCCCACACCACTTCTTCCGGAGCGATGCAGGGTCGATAACTCTTCAGATCGTCTTGCTTCATGTGTTGGTCAGGAGCGAAACTTGAGTATGGACTTTGGGCAGTGCCTTGTTGCCTGTCGAGATGACAGTGATTTCTTCACCACCCTACAGTTGCCGCTTCATGCCACGCACAACACACACACACACACACACACACACACACACACACACACACACACACACACACACACACACACACACACACACACACACAACACACACACACCACACACGCACGCACGCACGCACGCACGCACGCACACACACACACACACACACACACACACGCACGCGCAAACACACACACACACACACACACACACACACACACACACACACACGTGCCGACCGTGGAATGCTAATGCACACTTATTTCCTACCTGAGACTTTTCCCCTCATATTTGTCCCTAATTTTCAACAGCATCCTTCACCTCCTAAGTGTGTTCGCGAGTGTGTGTGTGTGTGTGTGTGTGTGTGTGTGTGTGTGTGTGTGTGTGTGTGCGCGTGCGTGCGTTCGTGCGTGCGCGCGCGCGCCTGGATTTGAAATCTGCTGTTCATTATGTTTTAAGGAGAGTTGCATGCGTGTAAATGAATTGAGTGCAAGCACTTCGATTTGTTTGCTTTTTACAAGATTCAGCGCTATAATTCCATATAGTATTATTATCATTATGTATGCCCTCGGAAATAAACGAAACAATGCATTGATAATAATAATAATAATTAAAAAATAAAATAAAATAAAAAATAATAATAATGATGACGATGATGATGATA
The DNA here is from genome assembly GCA_028751875.1 of Rapana venosa. Classification (NCBI taxonomy): domain Eukaryota; kingdom Metazoa; phylum Mollusca; class Gastropoda; order Neogastropoda; family Muricidae; genus Rapana; species Rapana venosa. The sequence goes on from CM054164.1 coordinate 2,205,631, forward strand.
ATACATGGAATTTATATAGCGCTATATCTTACCAAAAACCCCAAATCAAAGCTCTTTCATTCGTCCTATTCATTCACATGCAGCCAGTTACAATTAATAGGTTGTTTTTTCCCCCACAAATTCAAATGTACACACACACACTCGCACGCACACACACGCACACACACACACACACACACACACACACACGCACACGCACACAAATAAAGGTTGTACACTCAGCAGGGTGATGGGGTTTTGGTTGTTGAGGGCAGGGACAGAATCGAAATGGAACAAGAGGGGAGAATCTTAGCTTTGAAAGAAATGTGTCTTGAGGCCAAATAAACGCTAAAGGAATAGAGAAGTAAATGGATGGATGGATAGATAAATTAACAAATCGGTATGTACCTGTGAATACATAAATGACATGTCCTCATCCTTTCCAGTCTTTCCGTTTTCTGTTCGTTCTTGTTGTGGATGGTGATGGCGGGGGATGGTGTTGTTGTTGTTGTTGTTGTTGTTGTTATTGCCTGTTGTAGTTCTTGTGGTTGTGGTGGTTGTGGCTGTTGCTTCTGATCTTATTGCTGTTGATCGTTTTGGTTTTGTTGTTGTTCTGGTTTTACTTCTTCATCGATCATCATCACCATCATCATCATTACCATCATCTTTTGCCCTTGTTACTGTTCTTGCTGTCCTCCTCCTCTTTTTTCTCTCCTCTGTTTTCTCCTCTGTTTTCTCCTCCTCTTCTTTTTCTCTCCTCCTTCTCCTCTTTTTCCTCGTTCTCTCTCCTCTCTCTTTTTACTTCTCCTCTTTCTACTTCTCCTCCTCCTCCTCCTTCTCCGCTTTTTTCTGCTCCTCCTCTTTCTCCTCTTCTTCCTACTTCTCCTCTTTCTCCTCCTTCTATAATAATAATAATAATAATAATAATAATAATAATAATAATAATAATAATAATAATAATAATGTGTGGAGTTTATATAGCGCTGAATCTTGTAAAGCAGCAAATTAAAGCGTTCAGATGACATTTAAATTTTTTTTTTATATCGAGGCTAATGGAATAAGCACTCATGTGTCTGGGTGGAGGGGGGAAGGGGGAGGGAAGAGGACATCGTCACCACCACCACCACCACCACCACCACCATCATCATCATCATCATCCACAGCTACAGCCAGGTTCCATGTCCAAGCTGTCGGCAGAGTCAGGCATGCAGGGGACACAATCCTGCCAACATCACCTGTCGTTTGGTGCAGGTGCAATCCATCCTTTGTCATTCCATTCAATCCATCCTTTGTCCTTCCATTCAATCCATCCTTTGTCCTTCCATTCAATCCATCCTTTGTCCTTCCATTCAATCCATCCTTTGTCCTTCCATTCAATCCATCCTTTGTCCTTCCATTCAATCCATCCTTTGTCATTCCATTCAATCCATCCTTTGTCCTTCCATTCAATCCATCCTTTGTCCTTCCATTCAATCCATCCTTTGTCCTTCCATTCAATCCATCCTTTGTCCTTCCATTCAATCCATCCTTTGTCCTTCCATTCAATCCATCCTTTGTCATTCCATTCAATCCATCCTTTGTCATTCCATTCAATCCATCCTTTGTCATTCCATTCAATCCATCCTTTGTCATTCCATTCAATCGTCTCCACAAAACAGCACCTTCCTACCTCTGTGAATGTCTTCACCTGTACACTCCTTCTCGTTCCCTCCGCTCTGCTGCAGATACCTTGTGCTTAAGAATAGGGAGATATTCTTCTTTTGTAATGGTTGTTGTTTTGGCAATATTGTGTGTGCGTGCATGCGTGCGTGCGTGCGTGCGTGTGAGCGCGTGTGTATACATTTGAATTTGTAAAAAAAAACAACAACCCAAAAAACCCCTATTAATTGTAACTGGCCGCATGTGA
>CM054164.1:2215015-2220015 GCA_028751875.1 Rapana venosa
CAGGTGAAGACGAAAGAGTAAGAGGGTCAGATTTGGGGGAAAAATTTTGAAACAGGGGTATTGATTTTATATCCAGTCTTTGTGGAAGGCAACCAGTGAAGAGATGCAAAAAAAAAGAGGAGTGATGTGTTCAGTTTTTTTTTCTTTCTTAGGTCCAGTCGAGTGCGAGTTTTGATTTCATGTTTGTTTCTGATCTGATTGTACCACACTTCTGAATTTCTTTTTCCCCCCGCTTACCCCCCCCCCCCCCCCCCCCCCCCCCCATCTCTCACCCCCACCCTCCCCCCCCCCCCTTCTTGTTTCTGTGTCCTCTGTGACCCGGGGAACTTGTGGCACGTTGACGAATGACTGGAGTAAAAAAAATAATAGTAATGATAAGATAATAATAAAGTAATAATGATAATAAAAATAATGGTGATAATAATAATAATAAAATAATTAAAGATAAAAATAATAAAATGATGATATGGTAATATAATAATGTGATGATGATGATGATGATAATAGTAATGATAAGATGATAATAATAATGATAATAATGATAATAATAAAAGGAATTTTTAGAGCCGCTTATCTTTCCCTTCAACAGGCGCTTGCATTCAATTAACCCGCTCCCAACATGCAACCAACAAAAAATGATTTCAATATTCTAACAAATTCAAATTTTTACACACACCACACAATTCATCAATACACCCCCCCCCCCCCATACAACCACACACACCGCGCGCGCCAAAACACAACACACACACCCACCACAACACATCACACACACGCACACACCACACAAAACACACACACACACAACACACACCACATACCCACCGCACACACACCCACACCCACAAACACACACCAACACATACCACACACGCGCACACACCACACACCACACCCAAAAACAACCCCACACACAGGGTTTTATAATTTTCAGCAGGGTGATGGTATTTGGCACTTAAAAAGGGAGGGGACGATAAAATGAGATGATGAAAAAGGAGGGGAAAAACTTCTTAGGTTAGGTTTTTTAACATGCAGAATTTCCCTTTTATCCGTGCAAAAATTTCTTAAAGCTTCTGGTCGCCTTTTTCTTCCGCCGATTTCTGTTTAGAAAAAAAAAAAACCAAAAAAAAACCCGGCCCATTTTTTTGGGGTGTGTGTTTTGTGGGGGGGGGGGGGGGGGGGGAGGGGGGAATGGTGGTGGCGGGGGGGGGGGGGGGGGGGGGGGGAGGTTTTTCCTGCTATTCCCAATGGTTTTTTTTTTTTTTTTTGTTTGTCACAGGGCGTGTAACCGTTTCTCGTTGGATTTCCCCTGAAAATCTTGTCTCCATGTTGTTGCTTTTTGTTTTTTGTCTTGTTGAGGGGGACGGGGGGAGTTAGTGGTTAGAAAATTTTGGGTCGCAAACTGACGACCAGGTTCGATTCCGTTTAAGGGGGTATTTTCCCCCTGGAGTTAAATCCGTGCAGCTCCAATTTTCCCAAAAATCCTTGGGTGGACTATTACCCGAGGCCCCGTGTGCGAATGCACGTACAACATCTTGCGCACACGTTAAATCCTGTTCCGTTTTTGGTAAGAGTAGGCCTTTTTGTGACGGTGGGAACGGATGACAGAATTGTCAAAACCGCATACACGCGGGGATTTAAAAAAATAAAGCGCAAAAGGGTTTATTCCATTATCATCGAAATAAAAGAGTAAAATAAATAAATAAATCCTCGATATAAAAGAATACAATTTTTTGACTCTTTTTATTTTTAATTTCCAGAAAAGTTGTTGTTTTTTTAAATCATCTGTCTTTTTCTGCTTCTTCATTCTTCTGCTGTGGTGATTTTTGCAGGCGTTCTTTATCCTTTTTTATTCCTCTTTCTCTGTCTTTTCTTTGATTTATTTAACACCCTCTCCCCCCCACCCCACCCCCCTCCCACCCCACCCAAAAACCCCCAAAAACAACCCCAAACAAACTTGAAATCGTTTGCCATTGTGGAGCCAGGTTTTGGAGTGGGTGGGGTGGGGGTGGGGGAGAGAGAGAGAGGTAGAGAGAGAGAGAGGTAGAGAGAGAGAGGAAGAGAGAGAGAGGTAGGGAGAGAGAGGGAGAGAGAGAGAGGTAAAGAGAGAGGGAGAGAGCGAGAGCGAGGGAGAGAGAGAGAGCGAGGGAGAGAGGGAGAGAGAGAGAGGTAAAGAGAGGGAGAGAGAGAGAGGTAAAGAGAGAGGGAGAGAGAGAGGGAGAGAGAGAGAGCGATGGAGAGAGAGAGAGGGAGAGAGAAAAGGAGAGAGAGAGAGAGAGAGGTAGAGAGAGAGGTAGAGAGAGAGGTCTTCTTTTCTTTCTTTTTTTCTGCTGTCACTCAATATCGATGAAGTAGAAAGAGGATGAAGAGAAAGAGGATGAAGTAGAAAGAGGATGAAGAGAAAGAGGATGAAGTAGAAAGAGGATGAAGTAGAAAGAGGATGAAGTAGAAAGAGGATGAAGTAGAAAGAGGATGAAGAGAAAGAGGATGAAGAGAAAGAGGATGAAGTAGAAAGAGGATGAAGAGAAAGAGGATGAAGAGAAAGAGGATGAAGTAGAAAGAGGATGAAGAGAAAGAGGATGAAGTAGAAAGAGGATGAAGAGAAAGAGGATGAAGAGAAAGAGGATGAAGTAGAAAGAAGAGGATGAAGAGAAAGAGGATGAAGTAGAAAGAGGATGAAAGAGAAAGAGGATGAAGTAGAAAGAGGATGAAGAGAAAGAGGATGAAGGAAAGAGGATGAAGTAGAAAGAGGATGAAGTAGAAAGAGGATGAAGAGAAAGAGGATGAAGAGAAAGAGGATGAAGAGAAAGGAAAGGAGGATGAAGAGAAAGAGGATGAAGAGAAAGAGGATGAAGTAGAAAGAGGATGAAGAGAAAGAGGATGAAGTAGAAAGAGGATGAAGAGAAAGAGGATGAAGAGAAAGAGGATGAAGTAGAAAGAGGATGAAGAGAAAGAGGATGAAGAGAAAGAGGATGAAGAGAAAGAGGATGAAGTAGAAAGAGGATGAGAGAGAAGAGGATAAAGAGAAAGAGGATGAAGAGAAAGAGGATGAAGTAGAAAGAGGATGAAGAGAAGAGGATGAAGAGAAAGAGGATGAGTAGAAAGTGAAAAGGATGAAGTAGAAAGAGGATGAAGAGAAAGAGGATGAAGTAGAAAGAGGATGAAGTAGAAAGAGGATGAAGTAGAAAGAGGATGAAGAGAAAGAGGATGAAGAGAAAGAGGATGAAAGGGGAAAGAGAGGGATGAAGAGAAAGAGGATGAAGTAGAAAGAGGATGAAGAGAAAGAGGATGAAGTAGAAAGAGGATGAAGTAGAAAGAGGATGAAGTAGAAAGAGGATGAAGAGAAAGAGGATGAAGTAGAAAGAGGATGAAGAGAAAGAGGATGAAGGGGTAGTAAAGAGGATGAAGAGAAAGAGGATGAAGAGAAAGAGGATGAAGTAGAAAGAGGATGAAGAGAAAGAGGATGAAGTAGAAAAGGATGAAGGAAAGGATGAAGTAGAAAGAGGATGAAGAGAAAGAGGATGAGTAGAAAGAGGATGAAGAGAAAGAGGAGAGAGAAAGAGGATGAAGAGAAAGAGGATGAAGTAGAAAGAGGATGAGAAAGAGGATGAAGAGAAGAGGAAAGAGAAGAGATGAAGTAGAAAGAGGATGAAGAGAAAGAGGATGAAGAAAAAGAGGCCATTCTGGTTGTCAGACAAGCTGAGGGGTGGGGGTGGGGGATGGGGGAGGCTGGGGTGACAAAAGATATGATGGAATCAAAGACAAGAAGATAGATGGTGGTTTAAAAAAAAAAGTTCAGAGAAAAGATTATGCACTTACACAAAAAGTCCTTCCGATGAGACTATAAACCGAGGCCCCGTGTACGAACGCACGCAGAACATCTTCCGCACAGGTTAAATCCTGTTCAGCTTTTCGTAAGAGTAGGCCATTGTGTGCCGGTGGGAACAGATGACAATTTACAAAACCGCAAACACACGGGGACTGGACGTAAAAACCCCACAGAAGTGCCCGCTTATTCATTTATCCTCGATATAAAAAAATAAAATAAAATAAAATAAACACACACACACACACACACACACAAATATGTACGTACGCTACACAAAGATGACATGGCAAGATTTCGCGTATGTGATCACCCCCACCCCCACTTTCCACCCCCCCTTCCGCCCCCCAACATGTAGGTAACCGCATTCCGTCTTAACCCACCAACCCTGACATGAATCTTTAAAGTACATATTAATTTATGCTCTACGTGTGTGTGTGTGTGTGTGTGTGTGTGTGTGTGTGTGTGGTGTATTATAAACGAAAGGAATTAAGGCACTGTCAGGTCTGCACTTGAAGTTGACCTCGGAGATTGTAAAAATCCACCCCCTTAATTCACTACACGCCACAAAAGATTCGAACCCAAGTCTTCATGCACCCATGGGATTGAAGTCAACGGTCTTAACCACTAGGCAATTACGTCTGCCGTTTCAGAATATAACACGTACACTCTGTCATGATAAGAGGAAATCATAGTACCTATGACAAGCTGATACTGTCTCCTGTCCTCAAGTAACAATGAGTGATATGCCAGAAATGCGCTTTCACAGTTTGTCACAACTGTAGTCGCACAGTCCTGATGTGCTGCAGCCCTGGGGGCTGGTTGGCCTTTGGAGAACATCTCCAACGCTGACTGTCCTTATGCCCACTTGGCCGAGAGAGTGGGGATGAACTGTGGGCAAGGCATCTCCACCTTCATCAAATTTCTGCCCAGTTTCCGAAACAGCAGCTGCCTCCTCTGCTGTTTGGGAGGTCATCATCGGACACGACGGACAAACCAACATACAAAGACAGCAAGTTTCAAAACGATGTCTTTGATTTGGTAATTACGCCTGTTTGGAAAGGACTGATTTGTTGCGGCAATGATATGTTGTTGTTTTTTGCTGAATAACAAATTTGGTGTTGTGTGTGGTGGTGGTGGAGGGGTACACTATAAGCCGTCAGCTTGTTGCTGG
>CM054164.1:2225919-2240919 GCA_028751875.1 Rapana venosa
AATAAATTTTTTTTTTTTAAAGACCATTTTTAAACACCAATTTTATTCTTTATTCCTTTAGCGTTTATTTGGCCTCAAGACACATTTATTTCAAAGCTAAGATTCTCCCCTCTTGTTCCATCTCATTCTTGTCCCTGCCCTCAACAGCCAAACCCCATCACCCTGCCGGAGTGTACAACCTTTATGTGTGCGTGTGTGAGTGTGTGCGTGAGTGTGCGTGCGTGTGTGTGTGTGTGTGTGAGACTCGAAACTCGAAACTCGAATTTTAATTGTCTAAGGCCAACAGCCCCATACAATAGGGGTAGACATAAAATGAATACGAAAGGATGCAAATGAGTACAAATCACGAATAGAAAAGTTGAAGAAACATTTCAAAGACATTACATTAACAATTTTAAATTCATCTGCTTTCGCGCACATACGCAAACTCACATGTACTCTCGCGTACACATACAAACATGCGCGCGCACACATACGCAAACGCGCATGCCCATGCACACACACACACACACACACACAACACACATACACACGCGCGCGCGCGCGCGCACACACCACACACACACACACACAACACACACACAGGGAGAGAGAGAGAGAGAGAGAGAGAGAGAGGGGAGAGAGAGAGAGAGAGTGAGTGAGTGAGAGAGAGAGAGAGTGTGTGTGTGTGCGTGAGTTGCGTGCGCGCGTGTGTGTGTGTGTGTGTGTGTGTGTGTGTGAGTGAGATGAGAGAGAGTGAGAGAGAGAGGGGTGTTGTGTGTGTGTGCATGAATTTGAGAAAACAACCTATTAATTGTAACTGGCTGCATGTCAAAGTGTAGGATGAATGAAAGCCCTTTGATTTGTTTTTGTTGCAAGATATAGCGCTATATAAATTCCATGTATTATTATTATTATTATTATTATCATCATCATCATTATTATCATTATTATTCATGCATTGATTCGTTTATTTCCGAGGGCATACATAATAATAATAATAAAAATAAAAATTTGAATTTATATAGCGCTGAATCTTGTAAAAAGCAAGCAAATCGAAGCCAGATGCAACTCTCCTTAAACATAATGAACAACAGATTTCAAATCCCTGTGCGCGCACGCACGAACGCACGCACACACACACACACACACACACACACACACACAAACTCGCGAACACACTTAGGAGGTGAAGGATGCTGTTGAAAATTAGGGACAGATATGAGGGGGAAAGTCTCAGGTAGGAAATAAGTGTACATTAGCATTCTAGGTCGGCACGTGCGTGCGTGCGTGCGTGCGTGCGTGTGTGTGTGTGTGTGTGTGTGTGTGTGTGGCATGAAGCGGCAACTGTAGGGTGGTGAAGAAATCACTGTGATCTCGACAGGCAACAAGGCACTGCCCAAAGTCCATACTCAGGTTTCCTCCACGACCAACACATGAAGCAAGACGATCTGAAGAGTTATCGACCCTGCATCGCTCCGGGAAAAAAGTGGTGTGGGGGTTGTCTTCCTTAGAAGAAAATGGCTTTTCGATTGATTGTCAAAGGGTTTTTGAACAGGTGGTGGTCATTAAACTTCACTCGTTTCTGCATTTCTTTGAGTTTTTCTTTCTTGTCCGGTAGGCTAAGTCCCTGTCTATAAGTCTGCCTGTCCGTTCGTTTATCTCTGTCTCTCTCTGTGTTTGGCTTAAACAGATGTTTATTCAGAAAAGAGAAACGTTGTGCCCACATCTATTCAGACCAGCAACAAGCTGACGGCTTATAGTGTACTCCTCCACCACCATCACACACAACACCAAATTTGTTATTCAGCAAAAAACCCAACCATGTCATTGCCGCAACAAATCAGTCCTTTCCAAACAGGTGTAATTACAAAATCCGAGACATCATTGTGAAACTTGCTGTCTTTGTATGTAGGTTTGTCCGTTTGTCAGCAGAGGAGGCAGCTGCTGTTTCGGAAATTGGGCAGAAATTTGATTATAGTGGAGATGCCTTGCCCACAGCACATCCCCACTCTCTCGGCCAAGTGGGCATAAGGACAGTCAGCGTTGGTTAAGACCGTTGACTTCAATCCCATGGGTCCATGAAGTCGGAGATGTCATTGGGTATGTTTGTGTTTCTTAACCCACCAACCCTGACATGAATCTTTAAAGTGCATATTAATGTTATGCTCTGCGTGTGTGTGTATTAAAAACGAAGGGAATTAAGGCACTGACAAGTCTGGGCTTGAAGGTGACCTCGGAGATTGTAAAAATCCTCCCCCTTAATTTACTACACGCCACAAAAGATTCGAACCCACGTCTTCATGGACCCGTGGGATTGAAGTCAACGATCTTAACCGCTAGGCCATTGTGTCTGCCGTTTCAGAATATAACACGAATACTCTGTCATGATAAGAGGAAATCATAGTACCTATGACAAGCTGATACTGTCTCTCCACTTCAAGTAACAATTAGTGATATGCCAGAAATGCGCTTTCACAGGTTGTCACAACTGTAGTCGCACAGTCCTTATGTGCTGCAGCCCTGGGGGCTGGTTGGCCTTTGGAGAACATCTCCAACGCTGACTGTCCTTATAGGGGGAGGGGGGGGAGGGGGGGGGAGGGGGGGGGGAGGGGGGGGGGGGGGGGAGGGGGGGAGGGGGGGTGTGGGGGGGGGGGGGGGGGGGGGAATGTGATCACATACTTGAAATCTTGCCATGTCATCTGTGTGTAGCGTACGTACATATTGTGTGTGTGTGTGTGTGTGTGAAATATGTGTGTGTGTGGGGTGTGTGTGTGTGTGTGAGAGAGAGTGTGAGTGTGTGTGATGTGTGTGAGTGAGTGTGTGAGTGATTTGTGGGGTGTGTGTGTGTGTGTGTGTGTGTGTGTGTGTGTGTGTGAGTGAGTGTGTGAGTGCGTGTGTGTGTGTGTGTGTGTGTGTGTGTGTGTGTGGTTGTGTGTGTGTGTTGGGTGGGTGTGTGTGTGTGTGTGTGTGTGTGTGGTGTGTGGTGTTGTGTGTGTGTGTGTGTGGGGGTGTGTGTGTGTGTTGTGTGTGTGTGTGTGTTGTGTGGTGGGGTGGGTGTGTGTGTGTGACTGGGGTTTGCAGCATGTGTTATGCTTTAATGCTGCAAGGGAAACATTGGTATACGTTTATATCCACATACATGTGTTCACGTGGGTAGGGTGTGTGTGTGTGTGTGTGGGTGGGTGGGTGTGTGTGTGTGTGTGTGTGTGTGTGGGTGGTGAGTGTGTGTGTGTGTGTGGGTGTGTGGGTGTGTGGGTGTGTGTGTGTGACATCACGTCAGTCGTCAATGTGTGACAGTCACGTCAGTCATGTGTGTCTTCAATTTTACGTCTGTTCACTTAAAGTGATATTAGACGATGGAGCAGGGGGGAGGGGGGGGGGGGGGGCAGCATAATGAGATAAGGGCTTTAAGTAGAATAGATACTGTTGGTATGAATGCACATTAAAAGATTATTCCAATCTATATAAATAGTATGTTGCAAAAACATGGCAAAGAACTACAAAATTAACGAAAACCCACAAAAAATTGAAAAATACTCTAATGTTGGAAAACAAACAATTTTGAACTACTTGTAACGGCAGTTGTGAAACAAGCAAATGTAGATTCCCACGACCATACTTTAAAAAAAAAGAGAATACTGGGGATTGCAACAGAGACAAGGCTATCTCACATAATAACTCTGGATTGGTTAAAACTTCCTGCAGAGACTTATCTTGAAATGATGGTAAAAACGTTTTTAAACCTTGACATTGATTACAGAACATGAACATTAGAAAATTTGTCACCGCATATAACATTGTATATTTTTGGCAATGTGTGTGTGTGTGGTGTGTGTGTGTGTGTGTGTTGTGTGTGTGTGTGTGTGTGTGTGTGTGTGTGTGGTGTGTGTGTGTGTGACAGTCACGTCCGTATCAGTGTGGTGTGTGTGGTTGTGTGTGGTGTGTGGGGTTGTTTTTGGTGTGTGTGTGTGGTGTGTGTGTGTGTGTTGGGGTGTTTGTGTGTGACAGTCACGTCAGTCTGTGTGTGTGTGTGTGTGTGTGTGGTGTGACAGTCACGTCAGTCATGTGTGTGAGTGTGTTGGTGTGTGGGGTGTGTGGTGTTGTGTGTGTTGGTTGTTTTGGTGTGTGTGTGGTGTGTGTGTGTGTGTGTGGGTACAGTCACGTCATTTAGTGTGTGAGTGTGTGTGTGTGTGGTGTGTGACGTCACGTCGTCACCAGTGGTGCAGTACGTATTCATCAGTGTGACAGTCACGTTTTCGTCAGTGGTGACAGTACGTCGTCGTCAGTTGTGACAGTCACTCAGTCGTCGTGTGCCCCTTCAAAGTATTTTCCCCCCTAGGAAAAAAATAGGTTATACACTGACATATTGACACTAGTAAAAATGTGAAAAAAAAACCCACACACAACAAACCTGTTTCTGTTTTGGTGCAAGAATGTTTGCAACCCATCATGTCATGCCTGTATTTAGCTTTGTGCCCATTTTTGGGGCCCTTTTGGTCAGTCTGTCTGTCTGTCTCTTGTCTTGTTGCCTCCTGCAGTCCTCCTCTCTCTTCCTCTCTCTCTCTCCTCTCCTCCTCTCTCTTTTCCCCTTCTCTCCCTCCCCTTTCCCCTCCTTCTCCTTCTCTCTCTTCTCTCTCTCTCTCTCTCTCTCTCTCTTCTCTCTCTCTTCTCTCTCTCTCCCTCCTCTTTTCTCTCAAATTTTGTTTATATTTTTTGTATCTGTATAAATGTGCAAAGTAAAAAAAAAAAAAAATGAAAAAAAAACGTTTTTTTTTAAAAAAAAGGGTTTTTGACTGGGGAGGGTTTCGTGTTAAATTTTTTGTTATGGTAAAAAGCGCAAATCGGTTCTATTTTTGTTCTCTCTTTCTTTCTATTTCTTTCTTTTTCCTATAGCTGTGTGTTAGCGATTTGAATGATGAGCGCGTACGTGCCATGTGCGGGGTAATCGTGCTTGCATGTGTGTTTGTTTTTTTATTTTTTTTTAGGAAAAAATGGAAAAGCACTTATCTGCTTTTTTTAAAATCCACCCCCCGGGTGTGTTTTTGGGGTTTTGTAAATTCTTGTCATCTTTTCCCCCACCCGCACACAAGGGCCTACTCTTACGAAAACCCGGAACGGGGTTTAAACCTGTGGGGAAAAGATGTTCTGCGGGGTTCGTACAGGGGGCCTTTGCTTTTTTAGTCTCTTTCCAAAGGACTTTTTTTTTAAGTGCATTTTTCTTCTTTTCCTCTGAATCTTTTTTTTTTTAAAAAAACCATTATTTCTTGTCTTTGATTCCATCTTTCTTTTTTCACCCCTTCCTGCACCCCCCTTTCCCCCTTTCCCCCCCCCCCCCCCCCCCCCCCCCCCAAACGTGTCTGACAACCAGAATGGCCTCTTTCTCTTCATCCCCTTTTTTCTTCATCCTCTTTTTCTTCATCCTCTTTCTCTTCATCCTCTTTCTCTTCTTTCCCCTTCTCTTCATCCTCTTTTTTTTCATTCTTTTCTCCCTTTATCCTTTTCTCTTCATCCTCTTTTTCTTCATCCCCTTTTAAATTTATCCTCTTTTTTTTTCACCCCCCTTTTTTTTTCATCCCCTTTTCTTTCCCCTTTTTTTCTTTTTCCCAATTTTTATTTTTTTTTACTTTTCCTTTTTCTTTTTTCATTTTTTTTTTTATTTTTTTATCCTTTTCTTTTTTTTTTTCCCTTTTTTTCTTTTTTTCTTCTTCTTCCCCCCTTTTTTAATTCCTTCTCCCCCCCTTTTTCCCCTTTTTTTCCCTTTTTTTCCCTCTTTTTTCTCCCTTTTTTTTTTTTTTTCCCCTTTTTTTCCCCCCTTTTTTTCTTTTTTTCCCTTTTTTTCCCCCCCCCCTTTTCCCCCAAAACCCCCCCAAAAACCCAAAAAAAAATTTTTTTTTCCCATTTTTTTTTTTACCCCCAAAAAAAAAAAAAAAAACCCCCCCTTTTTTTTTATTTTTTTTCCCCCCCCCCCCCAAAAATTTTCCCCCCCCCCCTTTTTTTCCCCCCCTTTCCCCCTTTTCCCCCCCCCCTTTTTTTTTTTTTTTTCCCCCCCTTTTTTTTTCCCCCCCAAAACCCCCAAAAAAATTTTTTTTTTTTTCCCCCCCCCCTTCCCCCCCCTTTTTTAACCTTTTCCCCCTTTTTAAAAAATTCCCCCTTTTTCCCCCCCCCCCCCATTTTTTTTTTCCCCCCTTTTTCCCCTTTTTCCCCCCCCTTTTTTTTTCCCCCCTTTTCCCCCCCCCTTTTTTTTTCCCCCCCCCCCCCTTTTTTTTTTAAATTTTTTTTCCCCCCCCCTTTCCCCCCCATTTTTTTTTAAATTCCCCCCCTCCCCCCAATTTATTTTTCCCCCTTTTTTAAAACCCCCCCCTTTTTTTTTTTTCCCCCCTTTCCCCCCTTCCCCCCCCCCCCAAACCCCCCCTCCCCCCCCTCCCCCCTTTTTCCCCTTTCCCCCCCCCCCCTTTCCCCTTTTTTCAATTTTTTTTTTTTTTTTAGCCCTCCGGGGGGAAAGAGTAAAAAGACAGAGTGTTAATTACCCGATAAAAAAAAGTAATTTTTTTCCCCCCCCCCCCCATTTTTTTTTTTTAAAAAAAAAATTTTTTCCCCCCCTTCCCCCCCCCTTTTCCCCCCCCCCCCTTTTTTTTTTCCCCCCTTTTTTCCCCCTCCCCCCCCTTTTTTTAACCCCCCCTTTTTTTTTCCCCCCCCCCAAAAATTTTTACCCTTTTTATTTTAAAAATTTTCCCCCCTTTTCACCCCCCCCCTTTTAAAACCCCCCCCCCCCACCCCTTATTTCCCCCCCCTTTTTTTAATTTCCCCCCTTTTTTTTAAAAAAATTTTTTAAAACCCCTTTCACCCCCTTTATTTTCACCCCAAAAAAATTTTTACCCCCCCCCCCCCCCTTTTTTTTCCCCCCCCCCACCCCCAACCCCAAATTTTAACCCCCCCCCCCCCCACCCCCCCCCTTTTTTCCCCCCTCATTTCCCCTTTTTTTTTTTCCCCCCCCCCCCCAAAAAACCCCCCCCCCCCCCCCCCCTTTTTTTTTCCCCCCCCCCCCCCCCCCCCCTAAAACCGGGCTCCCCCCCCAAAAAAAAATTTTTTTTTTTTGGGGGTTTTGGGGGTTTTTGGGGGGGTTGGGGGGGAAAAAAGGGGGGAAAAAAAAAAAGGGGGGAAAAAAAAAAAAAAAAAAAAAACCCCAAAAAAAAAAAAAAACCCCCAAAAAAAAAAAAAAAAAAAATTTTTTTTTTTGGGGAAAAAAAAAAAAAAATTTTTTTTTTTTTTTTTAAATTTTTTTTTTTTTTTTTAATTTTTTTTTTTTTTTTTTTTTCCCCCCCCTTTTTTGAAATTTTTTTCCCCCCAAAAAATTTTTTTTAAAAAAAAAATTTTTAATTTCCCCCCCCCCCCCAAAAATTTTTTTATTTTTAAAAAAATTTTTTTTTAAAAGGGGTTTTAACCCCAAAAACCCCTTAAAGGGAACCCCCCAAAAAAAAAAGGGGGGGGGAAAAAGGGGGGGGGGGGAAAAGGGGAAAAAAAAAAGGGGAAAGGGGGAAAAAAAAAAAACCCAAAAAAGGGGTTAAAAGGGGTTTAAACCAAAAAAAAAAAAAAAACCCAAGGGGAAAAAAAAAAAATTTGCCCCCCCCCCCCCCCCCCTTTCCGGGGGGGAAAAAAAAATTTTTTGGTTTTTTTTTTTTTTAAAAAATTTTTTTTTTTTTAAATTCTTTTTTCCTTCCCCGGTTTTGGGGGCCCCCTTTTTGTTTGAAAAAGGAAAAAAACCATTTTTTTTCCCCCCTTTTTTCCCCCAAAATACCCCCTCTTCCCCCAAAAAAAATTTTTTTAAAACCCCCCAAAAAAAATTTTTTCCCGGGTTTTTTTTTTTTTTTTTTGGGGGGGGGGGGAAAAAAGGGGGAGGGGGGGGAAAAATTTTTTTTTGGGGGGGGCGGGGGAAAAATTTTGGGGGTTTTTTGGGGAAAAACGATTCAAAAAAATTTTTTTTTTTAAAAAAATTTTTGAAAAACCCCTTTTTTTTTCCCCCCCTTTTCCCCTTAAAAAAAATTTTTAAATTTTCCAAAAATTTTTTTAAAAAATTTTTTTTTTTTTCCCCCCCCCCCTTTTTTTTTTCCCCCCCCGGGGGAAAAAAAACCCCCAAAAAAAGGGCCCCCCCAAAAAAAATTTTTTCCCCCCCGGGTTTTCCCTTTAAAAGGCCCCCCCTTTTTCCCCTTCCCAAAAATTTTGGGAACCCCTTTGGGGAAAAACCCTTTTTCCCTTTTTTTTTTCCCCCCCTTTTTTTTTTGGGGGTTTGGGGGGGGGGGGAAATTTTGGGGGGGAATTTTTTTTTTTTTTTTGGGGGGCCCCTTTTTTTTTTTTCCCCAAAACCCCAAATACCCCCCCCTTTTTTTTTTTTTTGGGGGGGTTTAAATTAAAAAAATTTTAAACCCCCCCCCCTTTTTTTTTTTTTTTTATTAAATTTTTGGGGAAAAGGGGCCGGGGGGGGGGGTTTTGGGGGGGAAAAAAAATTTCCCCGTTAAAAAAAAAAAAAAAAAAAAAAATTTTTTTTCCCCTAAATTTAAAAAAAACCCTTTTGCCCAAAATTTTTTTGGGGGCCAAAAAAAAAATTTTTTTTTCCCCTTTTTTTAAAAATTTTTCCCCCAAAAAACCCCCCCAAAAAAAAGGGGGGGGCCCCTTTGGGAAGGAATTTTTTTTTTTGGGGGTTTTTTTTTTTTGGGGGGGGGTTTTTGTTTTTTTTTTTTGGGGGGGGGTTTTTTTAAAAGGGGTTTTTTTTTGGGGGGGGTTTGGGGGGGGGGGGTTTTTGGGGGGGGGGGGGGGGTTTGTTTTTGGGGGGGGTTTTTTGGGGGAAAAGGGGTGTGGGGGGGGGGGTGGGGGGGGGGGGTTTTAAAAAAAGGGGGGGAAATTTTTTTTTTGGGGAAATTTTTTCCCGGGGGGAAAAAAAGGGGGGGTTTTTTTTTTTTAAAAAAAAGGGTTTTTTTTTTTTTTTTTTTTTTTTTTTTTTTTGGTTTTTCCCTTTTTAAAAAAAAAAACCCTTTTTTTTTAAAAAAAAATTTTTTTTTTTGGGGGGGGGGGGGGGGGGGGGGGGGGGTTGGGGGTGGGGGGGGGGGGGGGGGGGGGGTTTTTTTTTGGGGGGGGGTTTTTGGTTTTGGGGGGTTTGGGGGGGGGGGGGGGTTTTGGGGGGGGGGGGGGGGGGGGGGAAAGGGGGAAAATTGGGGGGGGGGGGAAATTGGGGGGAGGGGGGGGGGGGGGAAAAAAAGGGGGGGGGGGTTTTGGGGGGAAAGGGGGGGGGGGGGGGTTTTGGAGGGGGGGCGGGGGGGAAAAAATTTGGGGGGGGGGGGAAAAAAAAGGGGGGGGGGGGGAAAAAAAAGGGTTTTAAAAGGGGGGAAAAAAAAAAAAAAAGGGGGGGGGGGAAAAGGAAAAAAGGGGGAAAAAAAGAAGGGGGGGGGGGGGAAAAGGGAGAGAAAGAAAAGGAAAAAAGGGGGGGGGGGGGAAAAAAGGGGGAAAAAAGGGGGAGAAAAAGAAAAAAGGGGAGAGAAAAAGGGGGGGGGGGGGGGGAAAAAAAAAAGGGGGGGAAAAAAAAGAGAGGGGGGAAAAAAAAGGGGGAAAAAAAAAAAAAAAGGGGGGGGAAAAAAAGGGGGGGGGGGGGGGGGAAAAAGGGAAAAAAAGGGAGGGGGGGGGGGAAAAAGGAAAAAAAGGGGGGAAGGGGGGGGGGGAAAAAAGAGAAAGGGGGGGGGGAAAAAAAAAAAAAAAGGGGGAAAAAGGGAAAGGAGAGGGGGGGGGGGGGAAAAAAAGGGGGAGAGGGAGGGGGAAAAAAAAGGGGGGGGAAAAAGGAAAGGGAGAGAGGGGGGAAAAAAAAAGGGGGAGGAGAGGGGGAAAAAAAAAAAAGGGGGGAAAAAAAAAAAAAAGGGGGGGGGGAGAAAGGGGGAAAAAAAAGGGGGGGGGGAAAAGAGAGAGAGAGAGGGGGAAAAAAAGGAGAGGAGGGGGGGGGAAAAAAAAAAAAAAAGGGGGAGAAAGAGAGGGAGAAAGAGAGGGGAAGAAAGAAAAAAAAAAAAAAGGAGAAAAAAAGGGGAAAAGGGGGGAGGGGGGGAAAAAAGGGGGAAAAAGAAAAGGGGGGGGGGAAAAAAAAAAAGAGAGAGGGGGGGGAAAAAAGAGAGAGGGGGGGGGGGGGGGGGAAAAAAGGGGGGGGAAAAAAAAGGGGGAGAAAAGGGGAGGGGGAAAAAAAGGGGGGGGGGGGGGGGGGGGGGAAAAAAAAAAATTTTTTTTCCGGGGGGTTTTTTTTCCCTGGTTTTTTTAAAAAGGGGGGGTTTTTTTTTGGGCCCCTCCCCTTTTTTTCGGGGGGGGCCCTTTGGCCCCCCCCCCCCCCCCCCCTTTTTTTTCCCCGCCCCCCCCTTTTTTTTCCCCCTTTTTTTCCCCCCCCCCCCCCCCCCCCTCCCCCCCTTTCTCCCCCCCCCCCCCCCCCCCCCTTTCCCCCCCCCCCCCCAAAAAACCCCCCCCCCCCCAAACCCCCCCCCCCCCCCCCCCGGGGGGCCCCCCCCCCCCCCCCCCCCCCCCCCCCCCCCCCCCCCCCCCCCCCCCCCTCCCCCCCCCCCCCCCCCCCCCCCCCCCCCCCCCCCCCTTTCCCCCCCTTTTTCCCTCCCCTCCCCCCCCCCTTCCCCCCCCCTCTCCCCTCCCCCCCCCTTCTTTTTTTCCCCCCCCCCCTTTTTCTCTCTTTCTTTTCCCCCCCCCTTTTCCCCCCTTTTCTCCCCCCTTTTTCCCCCCCCTTCTCCCCTCCCCCCCCCCCTTCTCTCCCCCCCCCCCCCCTTCTCCCCCTCTCTCTCCCCCCCTCCTCCCCCCCCCCCCCCCTCCCCCCCCCCCCCCCCCCCCCCCCCCCCCTCCCCTCCCCCCTTCTTTTTTTCCCCCCT
Organism: Rapana venosa; assembly: GCA_028751875.1. Taxonomy (NCBI): domain Eukaryota; kingdom Metazoa; phylum Mollusca; class Gastropoda; order Neogastropoda; family Muricidae; genus Rapana; species Rapana venosa. Next base: position 2,236,797 of record CM054164.1, read on the forward strand.
CCCCTTTCCCCTTTTTCTTCTCTTTTTCTCCCCCTTTTTTTTTTTTTCCCCCTCTCTTTTTTTCCCCTCCCCCCCCCCCCCCTCCCTCTTTCCCCTCTCCCTCTCCCCCCTCCCCCCCCCCCCCCCCCCTCTTTTCCCCTCCCCCCCCCCCCTTCCCTCCCCCCCTTCCCCCTTTCCCCTTCCCTTTTCCTCTCCCCCCAAAAAAATTTTTTCCCCTTTGGTTTTGGGGGTTTTGGGGGGGAAAAAAAAAAAAAAAAAAAGGGGGTTTTCAAAAAAAAAAAAAAAAAACTTCCAAAATTCCCTTTAAAAAAAAAAAAACCTTTTTAAAAGGGGGGGGGAAAAGGGGGGCCCCCCCCCCCTCCTCCTCCCCCCCCTCCCCCCCCCCCCCCCCCCCCCCCAAAAAAAAAAGGGGGCCCCAAAAATCTTTTTTTTTTAAAAAATTTTTCTTCTTTTTTTTTTTTTTTTTTTTTTTAAAAAAGAAGAAAAGAAAAAAAAAAAAAGGGAAAAAAACATAAATTAAAGCGGATAGAAAGAGAAGAAAAAACTGCTGGGGGAAAGAAAAAAGAAGTCAAGGGGCTGTCTCACACACAAAACGCGCGCAGCACGCAAAACACCCCAAAACACACACACACCCAAAACCCAAAACACAAACACACATTTTCATATAAAAACACACACACAAAACACCCAAAAACACTCCCCATTAAAATAAACACACGCACGCACAAACATACAAACACACCGCACAAAGGAAAACAAAAAACCCCGGGAAATTTAGGTTTAATTCCACCCCCAACCCCAAAAAACACCCCACACACACACCAACACACACACACACAACAAAACACACACACACCCACAACACAACACAACACAAACACACAACACACCCCTCTCTCTCTCTCCTCTCTCTCTCTTCTCTTCTCTCCTCTTTTCTCTCTTAAAATCCCAAACCCGGGGGGGACTGGATGTAAAAAAAAAAAAAAAGCACATGGGGGTTTTATTTTCCTCGAAATAAAAGAATTTTTCATTGCAATTTGGGAAAAAACACAACCACAGGCTTGCACGCACGCTCGCTCCCAAACGCGCACCAACATTATTTAAGGGACGCGACGCGCACACACACAACACTCACACACACACAAATCAAAAAAAACAAAGCACTCACACCATCACTAGACACCCCACTAATACACCATGCAGTGATGCTCAAGCGCTTGCAATTTTACACAATCCTCTTTCCTCTCTCTCTTGTGTCACAAAACACAACAAAAGCACGCACGCACGCAGCACACAAAACAAAACATACAAATCACGTACACGCGCGCACACAAAACCCCCACCCACACACTCCCCTCAAAAAACACTAAAAGTGAAAAGACGTTAAAAATGAAGATCACCTCATACACACACGCATGCATATCACCCCATGTACTACATAAATAACAATTTAAAAAACAACCCCACATTTCCTAACAAACCCCCCCCACCCCCTCCCCCATACAAACTCACACCCCACACAACCCCCGCTTGCTTTTTCAATTTTACCATCTGGGAAAAAAAAATTTGACTTGTCTTCCACACAACACACACACCACACCACACACAACCCCCCAAACACACACACACACACACACACGCTGATATTATATTTAAAAAAAGGGAAAAAATTGTTGAAGGGGCTTAAACTGAAAAAAATAACACAACACACACACAACAAAAAATGAGAGGAGAGAGAGAGAGATTTAGAGAGGGGGAGGGGAGAGAGAGAGGGGGTGAGAGAGAGGGGGGGGAGAGAGAAAAAGAAAAGGAAAAAAGAGGGGGGAGAGAGAGGGGGGAGAGAAAGAGAGGGGGGGAGAGAGAGAGGGGGAGAAAGAAAGAGAGGAGAGGGAAGAAGGGGGAAGGGGGGGGGGAAAGGGAAAAGGGGAGAGGGGAGGGAGAGAGGGGGGGGGAGAGAAGAGAAAGAGAGAGAGAAATGGGAGAGAGAGGGGGAGGGGGAAAAAAGAGGAGAGAGGGGGAAGAGAGGGGGGAGAGAGAAAGAAAGAGGGAGGGGAGAAGGGGGGGGGGGGGGGGGGGGGGGGAGAGGGGGGGAAAAGAAAGAGAGAGAGAGGGGGAAAAGTGGGGGGGGAGGGGGCAAAAAGAGAGGGGGAAAAGAGAAAAGAGAAAAAAGAAAAAGAGGAGAGGGGGAAGAGGGGGAGAGAAAGAGAGAGAGAGGGGAGGAGGAGAGAGAGAGGGAAGAGAGAAAAGGGGGCTTTTTTTTTTTTTTATCCCCCCTTTTTTTTCCCTTTTTCCTTTCCTTTTTCCCCCTTTTTTGTTGGTTTTTTACCATTAAACCCCAAGAAAAACCCCCCAAAATTCCTCAAAAAAAAACCCCAAAATTACCCCAAACCCCCCCCTCCCCCCAAACCACAACCCCCCCTTTCCCCCCTCCCCCCTAAACCCCCCTTTTCCCCCCCCCCCCTATCCCCCTTTTCCCCTAAAAAAAAAAAAGAAAAAAAGTTTTCAAAGGGGCCCGAAAGGGGGCCCAAACCGGGGGTTAAACCCGGGTTTCGGCTTAAAGGGGAACCCGATGGTTTTTTACCCACCCCGTGACAGGACCTGTCTTCGCCAGATTTCTTTTTCCCCGCAGAGCTGGGTTTCCCACTTGTACCCCTGGGGGCAGTGAGGGAAAATAGGGGAAAAATGTCTTTCCCCCAAAACACAAAAACCGAGCCCACGGGGGGGGCGAAACCCCCGACCTCTGGATTTACGAAGTTTACCCCCTAAACTACTCGACCCCCTGGTGCCTCCTTCTCTTAAAAAGATTAATAATAATAATCATCTCTTTACATCAACATCCCCTTCATAATGTAAATTAAAAAACATTTAAAATAATGTTTTATAATGCTGGGTGGACATAATAATAATAATGATAATAATAATAATAAAATAATAATAATACATTCAATTTATATAGGGCTATATCTTGCAAAGAAAACCCAAATCAAAGCCCTTTCATTCATCCTACTCATTCACATGCAGCTAGCCAGTTACAATTAATAGATGGTTGTGGTTTTTTTTACAAATTCAGATGTATACCCACACGCTTGCACACCCACACACACACACACACACAAATAAAGGTTGTACACTCGGGCAGGGTGATTGGGGGGGGGGGGGGGGGGAGTTGGTGGTTGAGGGCAGGGACAAAAACGAAATGAAACAAGAGGGGAGAGAATCTTAGCTTTGAAATAAATGTGTCTTGAGGCTGGATTTAAAAGCCTCATAAGAACATTCTAGGACAACCAGTAATAAGCAGATGTCTGACACTAATTTGTTTTCCGCACGTGCATAGCATGTTCTTGCAGTAGTTTGTGCGAAAGAGTGTTTACAGGGAATCTATAATTATGCCAGGCTTGAGATTTGTCTGGAGAGAGAGACATAGAGGGCTCTGCACGGAAACCTTGCAGTGTGTGTGCGTGCGCGCGAGCACGTGAGTGTATATGTAAATAAGGTTTGGGTGAGGGGGGGGGGGGGGAGGGAGGGGAATCATCGTTGATTTGATAGAAGAGGTTTGAAAGGGAAAATGATTATTGGAAGGAGGGGGTGGGTTGTGTGTGGCTAGGTTATTGGAAATAGAATTTAAAGCAAATAAGAGAGCGGGATTTTTTTTGCATAGTGTTTAATATGAACTAATTCCTTAGTGTGTCTAGTAAGATTTTTGTCAGTTGGGAGAAAGGGGTAGGAGGTGTATGAATAGGTAAGTGGGAATAGAGAACATGCTGGCACATAAAAGAGTAGGTTTTTTTCTCACCTGGTTTTATTTTAGGGCCAATATCTATCTTCCTTCATCAATTCAACTTGGGGGTCTTTTGGAAACAGACGCAATTTCTTTCAAAAATGCAGCAGGCTGAAAATCGCTGATTTCAGAGCAGGAAAGTTGTAGTTAACCAGTGGAGAAATACAAGAAATGAGCCAGAAATAAACCGTACCTTTGGTCTTGTTCCTTCGTTTATCTACTTTATCTCGGTTCTTTCGAAAACACCCACAGCCTGTTTGAAAACAGAGGTAGGCTTCTGGAAACCACTGAGCTCATTCCAGAACTAGAAAAAATTGTCATTTTATTCTTTTATATCAAGGATAG
>CM054164.1:2246934-2256934 GCA_028751875.1 Rapana venosa
AGAACATTTTAAAGCCACTTAAATCTTTTCCGCTTTTGGTAAGAGTGGCCCATTTTTGTGCCGGTGGGAACAGATGACAGAATTTTTACAAAACTGCATACAACGGGGATGTATGTAGAAAAGCCAAAAAGTGTTTACCCATTATCCTCGAGTAATGAAAAAAATTAAAATATCCGTGTGTGTCAAGTAAATTTTTATTTCCAGAGGGTATATTGAATAAGAATGCATTTGCTTTTTTCCATCAACATCATCTAAGAAAAAATTTTTAATGATAATACTGAAATACTACATTATTGAAATCTTTCCGATAAATTGAACAGTAAAAAAGGGGAAAAACGTAAAATGTACATTGGAAAATACAAATTACACATACTACCACCACACCAACTCGCCCAGCACGTCACTTAGGAAAAAAAATTTTTAAGAATTTTTAAAAATCAAAAAACTTCGAAAAATTACTTCACCTATTATCATCCATTCTTTCCCGTTCATCTTTTAGTTAAAAAGGTACGGGGAAAAAAGGTTAGAAAAACACAGCATTCTTAATCTTACTGACACTATTGCCTGCAATGACCTCCCTCCTCTCCTCCTCCCCACGAAAACGTGGTCTAGGCGCTCATTCTTCAAGTAGCGCTTTTTAAATATAATGTGTTGTGTGTGTGTGTAGTTCGTAGTCTGAGAACTCGCTTTCCCCCCAGTTTGTTGTGTGTGTGTGTGTGTGTGTGGATGGGGGGGGGGGGGGCGGTTAATTAGCATATCCCCCGTGCGGTCGTCAGAGCGGGCGGGTTATTTTCAGACACACGGCACATTGCCCTGCCCCGTTTGGTTTGGGTGGCATTTAAAACCCCGTGCATTGCTCACTTTGCCTTGGCGGAAATGGAAAATTATGCAGCGCAAACAGAGAGAGGAGAGGGAGAGAGGGGGGGGGGAGAGAGAGAGGGGGGGGGGGAAGAGAGGGGGGAGAGGAGAGAGGGGGAAGAGAGGGGGGGGGAGAGAGAGGGGGGGGGGAGAGAGGGGAGAGGAGGAGAGAGGGGGGAGAGAGGGGGGAGGAGGGGGGGGGAGAGAGAGGGGGGAAAAAGAGAGAGAGGGGAGAGAAGAAGAGGGGGGGGGAGAGAGAGAGGGGGGGGGAGGGGAGAGAGAGGTGGGGGGAGAGAGAGAGGGGGAAAGAGAGAGAGAGAGGGGGGGAGAGAGAGAGAGGAGGGGGGGGGGAGGGGAGAGAGAGAGGGGGGTAGAGGAGAGAGGGGGGAGAGGGGGGGAGAGAGAGGGGTGGGAGAGAGAGGGGGGAGAGAGAGGGGGGAGAGAGAGGGGGGGGAGGAGAGAGGGGGGGGAGGGAGGAGAGGGGGGAGAGAGGGGGGGGGGGGAAGAGAGAGGGGGGGGAAAAGAGAGGGGGAGAGAGAGGGGGGAGGAGAGAGTGGGGAGAGAGAGGGGGGGGGGGCGGGGGAGAGGGGGGAGAGAGAGAGGGGGGAAAAGAGGGGGGGGGAGAGAGAGAGGGGGGAGGAGAGAGGGGGGGGGGGAAGAGAGAGAGGGGGGGGGGGGGGAGAGGGGGGGGGGGAAAGAGGAGAGAGAAAAGGGGGGAGAGAGAATGATTATATTAGATTTTGGGGGGCTGCCTCATTTCTGTGATGCCCCCCGCCCTGCTGTTCCCACGCCCCCATTCAATCCCCCCGCCACACCCATTCCCGATTCGTTATGTCTCACCCTCAGAGTCGGAATCCCGGGACCCCCATACTGTCAGGCCGCCAGGGGGGGCCCAGCCGAGGGGCCCTGCAGGCATGCTGTGGGTCACTTTGGTGGTTTTATTTTTTTTTTTTTCTTTTATACGAGGATAATGGAATTAGCACTTATGTGCTTTTTTACATACAGTCCCCGAGTGTATGTGGGTTTGTAAAGTTGTACGTTCCCCCCCGGCACACGATGGCCTACTCTTCGAAAAGGGGGAACAGGATTTAATGTGTGCGAAAGTGCTTGCGTGTGTTCGCACAAGGCTCGATATCAAAACGAATAAAAAAAATAAAAATAAAATAGTCAGACTCACCAAAAGCATGCCTTGTTTTTGAACATTCTAAGAATTACAGACCTGTCTCAAACTTCCCTTTTTGTTCTTAAGTACGGAAAAAGTAGTTCTGAAAAAAGCTAACAACCACCTTCATTCCAACGATCTCCTTCCCCTTTCCCTTCCCACGGCTCCAATAAGCCGGAAACCACCTGTCCCACCTCAGATCCCCTAGTCCAACCTCAGTTTTCCCCTAGTCCAAATTTTAGATCCCTTTGCCCACCCCTTAGATACCTAGTCCACACTTAAAACCCAGTCCCACCTCAGTCCCCCTGCCACCCTTAGATACCCTAGTCCACCCCTTAGATACCCTATCCACACCTTGCCCCTAGACCCTTAGATACCTAGCCCACCCCTTAGATACCCTAGTCCACCCTTTAGATCACGTCTACTGGCCCCTGATAAAGGAAAATTTCCCCTTTTTTAGGGCTTTCGACTTGTCTGCAGCCTTACAATTGACACTCAGTTCTCTCCTCCCCCCCAAAAACAAACCCCACCAATTCTCATTTTTTCCCTCAAACTTTTTGACCACCATTTTCTCTCACCTCGAACTTTTGACCACTAATTTCATTCTCCTCGACACTATTACCACCATTTCTCATCCTCCTCAAACATTGACCACTAAATTTCTCATTTTTCCCTGACGCTTTTGACCACTCATTCTATCTTCCCTCGCACTATTGGGACACTCAATTCTCATCTCTACCTAACACTATTGACCATAAATTTCATCTCCCCCCTTAAAATCTTTTGGGTTATTGGGGCACAGCCCCATGGTTCAGCTACCTAAAAAAAACCGCTCCGACGTCTTTGTGAGCAAAATGCAACCCTCCCTTTCAAACCGAGCCCTAGTTTAACCCAATTCCACCGTTGGCCGTCACTCTTTCTTATTTTTTCTGGCCCATCAATCTGGAATGACCCCCCTTCTCCCCCTTTTGTGAAAAGCCTATTTAGGACTCTTTAAATCCGCCTAAGCTCTTTTTTCAAAGCAAAGCTTTTCTTGTTTCATTCATATCTGTCCGCCTTCAACACCCAACATTCCCCACCCCCCCCAAGTGTGTGTGTGTGGGGGGGGGGGGGGGGGGGGGGAGGGGGGGGGCACGCGCGCAGGTGGTGCACGTGTGTGCTTTTAAATTTTTTTAAAAGGTTAATCAGTGTTGGGTTGATGTGTTGGGGGGTTTGAAGGGAAAGTGCTTTGATTTATTTTTGCAAGAAAAAGCGCTAAATATATTCCAAGGATTATATTATGTGGAAGCCCCACAGGGATCAGGAAATATTGTTTTGAAAAACATAAAAAAACAGAAATATTGTTTTGGAAAAAACAAAAAAGAACAAAAATTTTGTATTAAAAAACATAAAAACAAAAAATTATTGTATTGAAAATAATACAACAAAAAGCCAGGGTGTTTTTAATGAAGTGGTTTCATGTTTCGTAAACAGCGAATGGGGGGAAGTGTTTTTTTGGTTGGTTGTGGAATCTCCTCAAAACCTGTCTAGGGCGGATGGACGCTCACCCTGTTTTTGTTCCAAACGTTGGTGGCAGAACCAAGCCAGCTGCCTGTGGTCTGTGTTTTCTGCAGACATCGAGGAAGCACTGCCTTCCCGGGGGGAGGAGGACCGTCTTCTTGAGAAAAGTCTGTCCACCATGCTGTAGTTACGGCACCAGTGGGGACAGAAAGGTGCTTTTTTTTCTTCGGGATTTCCCGGGCAGAAGGGGGTCAGTCAGTCGTCATTTCTCCCCGGGCGACATGGGCCCGGAAACGGTTTTTTTTTTTGGGGGGGGGGATGTGGTGACCCAGTTGACCTACCCCCCGAGAGTCTCTGAACACTGGATCATCAGACACTGCCCCAAACTAGCTTACAGCTCTGAACACTGTGATCAGCAGACCTGCCCAAACCTAGCTACAGCTCTGCACTGTGATCATCAGACCTGCGAAAATAGTACAGTCTGAACACTGTGATCAGCGACCGCCGACACCTAGTACCTCGAACATGTGTCATATCAGACACTGCCGAAACCCAGCTACAGCGTGAACACTGTGATCTCGCAGACACTGCCGACACCCAGCTACAGCTGTGGGGAAAACTGTGGTCATCAGACATGCCGAAACTGCTCGCTCGAACACTGTGATCTCAGACTGCCGAAACCCAGCTACGCTCTGCACACTGATCGCAGACACTGCCGGGAAACCCGGCTACAGTTGAACATGCATCGACACTGCCCAAACCCAGCTACAGCTTTTTGAAAACCTTTTTATCAGACACGCCGAAAAAACTAAAGCTACAGCTTGAACCTGATCTCACAGACACTGCCCAAACCTAGCTACAGCTCTGAACACTGTGATCATACACATGCCGAACCAAGGGTACATCTGAACACTGTGATCACAGACACGCCGAAACCTGCTAACTCTAAACATGATCAGCAGACCTGCCGAAACCCAGCTCAGCTCTGAACATGATCTCGACACTGCCGAAACAGCTACAGTTGAAACTGTGATCTCAGACACTGCCCAAAAACCCGCACGCTCTGAACAATGTATCAGACACTGCCGAAACCTAGTCGCTCTGCACACTGTCTCAGACCTGCCCCAAAACCCACTACAGCTCTGCACATGTTTGACATGCCCAAAACCCAGTAAGCTCTGTTGAGAGGACAGCGGGAATGCCCCCGTATAGACTAACGATATGTCCTTGTGCGGCAAAAACCCTTTGGTTTCAGATCTACGCTCTTGGTTGACTGTCTATCCTTTGGTTGACTGTCTTCCTCTTGGTTTACATGATCTATCACTCTTGGTTGCATGAATTTTTCCACTCTTGGTTTATATGATCTACCATTGGTTTTATGATTTCCATCTTGGTTTAATGATCTACCACTCTTGGTTTTCATGATCTGTCCTCTTGGTTTATTGTTCTACCACTCTTGGTTTATAAGAAACCACTCTTGGGTTTCGATTTCCACCTTGGTTTCAGTCTATCATCTTGGTTGAAATTGATTACCACTCTGGTTTACTATTGTCATCTTTGGGTTTTTTGATCTACCACTTTTTTGGGTTTTCATGATCTACACTCTTTGGTTTTAAAGATTGTCCCCTCTTTGGTTTATATGATCTACCCCTTTTGGTTTTACTGATTACCCCTCTTGGTTTTCATGATCTACCACTCTTGGTTTACATGATCTACCCCTCTTGGTTTACATGATCTGTCACTCTTTGGTTTTTTATGACGTCACTTTGGTTTCATGATCTACCACTCTTGGGTTTACTGATCTGTCCTCTTGGTTTAATGATTACCACTCTTGGTTTACATGATCTGTCACTTTGGTTTTAAAATCTATCACTCTTGGGTTTTCATATCTCCACTCTTGGGGTTCTCATCGTCCTCTTGGGTTTACATCATCTATCATCTTGGTTTTCACTCTATCACTCTTGGTTTACATTTTATTATCTTTGGTTTTCTATCTATCACTCTTGGTTTCTCTCTATCACCCTTGGGTTTTCATCATCTATCCTCTTGGTTTACACTTACACTCTTTCCTTTAGGACAGCTGGAATGCCCTGTATAGTACAAGGCTCATGTCCTTTGTCCCCAAACCCTCTTGGTTGACGATTTTCTGGTCTAGGCCCTCCCTCCTTAGTCACCCAAAACAAAAAAGACAGTGTGCGGTGTACTGGGGGTCTTTTTGAACAGCAGCAGACAGAGTGAACACAGGGTCTGACGGGCAATCCCCTTTTCTAAACGGCTGGTTTCCCCTCTTTTTTTTCATTTCTTCCCGCCGAGGGAAAAGCGGGGGTTTTTTTGGATCCATGTGTGACATTCCTGATTCAAGGGAGAAGTGAAATGCCCCTCTGGGTTGGAGGGGAGGTCGTCACCTTTCTTAAAAATCGCCACAGTCATGGCTTCTGGCGCAGGTTATCGGGGGGAATGATTGAGAGGGAAAAAAGAATGAAAGAGTGTTGTTTAGCCCTGATGGGAATGACTTTCCCCCGGGCTTTAGCATCTCCGCTGCCATGTTGTCTGAACCAAGGCTTCAGCCCACTTAACTGAATTGGTGATGCTGCTGCTCTCACTTCATCTTCGCCATAGTAGGAGCGGAACGCAGTGAGGCGGAAAGAAAGCAGTTGTTGTATTGTTGAAATAGCTGATGTTAGATGGGTAATTTTTCTTGATGCTCTGTGGTGGGTCTTGCGCATCAAATAAGTTTTTTTGCCCGGTTTTGTTGTGCAAATGTTTTGGTTTTTTATTTGTGAATTTTACATGTTCTTTATCTTGTAGGAGGAAATGTTCATGCGAATGGTATGTATCCGGGTCTGTGTGGTTTTTTGTGTGTTTTTTGTGTGTGTGGTGTTGTGTGCGTGCGTGCGTGTCTTGCGTGGAGTGTGTTTTGTGTGTGTGTGTGTGCGCGCGCGCATTTTGCCTGGGCTTTTGGGGGGGTGTTTTTTGTTTAGGGGGGGGGTGTTTGGGGGGGGGAGTTTTCCTTGTTTAATTTTTTCTTGTTTTTCATTTGATTTTTGATTTCTTATTTTTAAATTGAATGGGGTTTTGGTAATTAATTTCATTTGCTATTTGAAATTATCTTGTTTTTTAATTTATTGGGTTTGTTCATGTTTGTTTTCAAAATTTTTTCCCCCTGAGGGGCCCAGTGTAAAAAAGTTCTGGTTTATAAACCATTTACCCTCATTGAAATATTCGAGTTGGAGTTGGAGTTTTGTGTGGCTTTTCTCGCTTGGTGTAGGAGAGACTGTCAGTGTCGGGGTGATCAGAAGGAGGGTAGCGGAGGGTCCTTCCTCTGTACCCGCTGTATGGGGCTTCAGCCCTTCTTTACAGGGATTCAACCCCTGTTGATTTGAAAAAGTGTCCCGCATGGCCCTTTTCATTGGCCCACCCCCCCCAGTCCTTCCTTCCTTCCCCCAAAAACTGAGGATTGCCCGTGTCTGGCCTGGGGTGCTTTTGCCTGGGGTGTTCTGCTTGCTCTTGTCTTTTTGTTGACCAACAGGTCTAGCTAGGGGTTTTCTCTGGGGGAAATCTTCGCCGTTTTGTTCCCCGATGTTACGGTCTGAATTTTTGTAACTTTTACTTCACTTCTTTTTAGCAGGACACATTCCCCCCATCAAACGTCCCTTTTTTTTTTTCCCCTTTTTTTGTGTCCTTTTTTCTGTTTCCTTCTTTTTTTTTCCTTCTTTTGTTGACCTTCTTTCTTTTCCCCCTTTTTCGTTACCCTTTGTTTGTGTCCTTCTGTTCTGTTGACCCTTTTTTCTGTTGTCCTTTTTTTGTCCCTTTTTTCTGCTGTCCCTTTTGTTTTTCTCCTTTGTTTTTTGTCCTTTGTTCTGTTACCCTTTTTTTTGTTGTCCTTCTGTCTGTTACCCTTTTTTTCGTTTTCCTTCTGTTCTGTGACCTTTTTTCTGTTGTCCCTTTTGTTTGTTTACCCTTTTTTCTGTTGTCCTTTTGTTCTGCGTCCTTCTTTTCTGCTGTCCTTTGTTTGTTCTCCTTCTGTTCTGTTTCCCTTTGTTCTGTTGACCCTTTTTTTCTGTTGCCTTCTGTTCTGTTGCCCTTTGTTTGTTGTCCCTTTGTTGTCCTTCTTTTCGTCGTCCTTCGGTTTTTGTTGACCTTCTTTTCTGTTGTCCTTTGTTTGCTGTCCTTCTTTTTTGTTGTCCGGGGGTTTTTTTTTTTTTCTTATCAGTTTGCATCACTGTCAGCCTCCACAAACCCCGTGCCTTATTAGTTTTCATCGTTTCTGTTCTTGCACGTGACAATTTTTTTTCGGTCCCCCCCCCCCCACCCCCCAAACACAGTGCGTAAATATGGGATACGCGTTCTAACCCTCCCATACCACTTGTTCGTTCAGGCGTCGATTTGCGTGCATTTTTCTGGCTGGTCTGTCTCTGCTGCAGTTCAGGGACACAGGCACATGATGCCATTCCACTCGTCCTCGTTTTGGGGAAGTGGACAAAGAGTGTTGGAACGGTTTGGTTGGAGCACAACAATAATCAGTGGCCCCTAACCCAGCCTGTGATATGAGCCAACAGTTCCTTCTGCGTCAAGAAAATAATCCATTTAATAAAGAGCAGTCAGACTTTAATTATAGGCAGTCCGACATTTATATAGAGCAGCCCAACTTTATATAGACATCCAACATTTAATAAAACATTCCAACATTTAATTAGACAGTCCACATTTCATATAGACGTCCACATTTATATAGAGCAGTCCAGCATTTAATATAGAGCATTCCAACTTTTTAATATAGAGCAGTCCCAGCATTTAATATAGAGCAGTCCAACATTAATTTTAAGGCAGTCCAACATTTAATATAGAAGCAGTCAAACATTCCGCGAACATCCAACAGTTTTTCACCAAACACCAGTGATGGACTAAATTTACCTGATGAATCTTTCAACAATGTTGGCTGTTATGATTTATGCTTTTCCTTTTTTTAAACAGATTTGCCTATCCCCAGGTGCCAGCAGAAAATCCCCACACAGAAGAATATAAACACTCCTCTATCCTTTTCCCCCCACACATCAGCCAAACATTGTTCAATCAGATCAACACCATCATGAAAATCAGAGTGTCATACAATGGGAATGGTATGGAGGCACAGAACTGATGTGGACAACAGGAGGACATCTGTGTCTGTTTTGGAAAAAGGTGTTTGTTTCCTTTCAAAATGAGGGTTTGCTCATACTGAGTATCTCTCTGTGGAATACAGCAGCTGAGGTGTTGACTACTTCAATGAATAGTGAGGGTTGCTCAAAACTGAATATCTCTCTGTGGAATACAGCGGCTGAGGGTTGACTACTTCAATGAATAGTGAGGGTTTGCTCATACTGGATATCTCTCTGTGGAATACAGCAGCTGAGGTGTTGACTATTAATGAATAGTGAGGGTTTGCTCATACTGAACATCTCTCTGTGGAATACAGCAGTTTAGGTGTTGACTACTTCAATTAATAGTGAGGGTTTGCTCATACTGAATCTCTCTGTGGAATAACAGCAGCTGAGTTGTTGACTACTTCAATGAATAGTGGGGGTTTGCTCATAGTGAAAAGCTCTCTGTGGAATACGGGCACTGAGGTGTTGACTACTTCAATGAATAGTGAGGGTTTGCTCATACTGAGTATCTCTCTGTGGAATACAGCAGCTGAGGTGTTGACTACTTCAATGAATAGTGAGGGTTTGCTCATACTGAGTATCTCTTTTGTGGAATACAGCAGCTGAGGTTTTGGGACTACTTCAATTAATAGTGAGGTTTGCTCATACTGAATATCTCTCTGTGGAATACAGCAGCTGAGGGTGTTGACTACTTCAATGAATAGTGAGGGTTTGCTCATAGTGAATAGCTCTCTGTGGAATACAGCAGCTGAGGTGTTGACTACTTCAATGAATAGTGAGGGTTTGCTCATACTGAGTATCTCTCTGTGGAATACAGCAGCTGAGGTGTTGACTACTTCAATGAATAGTGAGGGTTTGCTCATACTGAGTATCTCTCTGTGGAATACAGCAGCTGAGGTGTTGACTACTTCAATTAATAGTGAGGGTGCATAAACGCGCCCTAAAGCTTATCCTAAATAAATCATCATCTTTAACAGTTGCTGACCATTCAGATATTAATATTCTTCCCCTTAAGTCCAAGCTTCTCTTCAATAAAGGAGTTTTGATGCATAAGATCTTGCATGGAAATGCCCCATCTTTATTACAAAGCATCTTCACAGTAAATGATTTTAGACACTCTCATTGGATCAATCTACTTCTACCTAAGATAACACTATTCAAATCAAGTCTAGCATATTCTGGGGGCTGGCTGTGGAATAGGCTTCCCTCCCAACTAAAACATGAAACTAATCTGAAAAAATGTAAAACAATGTATCAAGATCTTTTGATGAAACAATGTGATACAACATATCTCCTTCCCAAGATGTATTAATACAACATTTATATCCAGTTTCCA
>CM054164.1:2259434-2269390 GCA_028751875.1 Rapana venosa
GAGAGAGAGAGACTGAGAGAGAGAGAAAACTGGAGAGAGAGAGACTGAGAGAGAGAAACAGAGAGAAACTGAGAGAGAGAGAGACTGAGAGAGGAGAAAAGAGAGAAAGAGAGAGAGACGAGAGAGAGAGAGAGAAACTGAGAGAGAGAGAGAAGAGAGAGAGAGAGAGAGAGAAGAGAGAAAAAGTGAGAGAGAGAGAAACTGAGAAGAGGGGAAAAAATGAGAGAGAGAGAAACTGAGAGAAAAAGAGAGAAACTGAGAGACGGGGAGAGAGAGAGAGAGAAACTAAAGAGACTGAGGGGAGAGAGAGAAAAACTGAGAAAAAAAAGAGAGAAACTGAGAGACTGAGAAAAGAGAGAGAAACTGAGAGACTGAGAGGAGAGAGAAACTGAGAAAAAAAAGAGAGAAACTGAGAGACTGAGAGAGAGAGAAACTGAGAGAGAGAGAGAGAGAGAGAAACTGAGAGAAACTTAGAGAAGAGACTGAGAGAGAGGGGGGGGGAGAGAAAAAGAGAGAAACTGAGAGACAGAACAGAGAGAGAGAGGAAAACAGAGAGAGAGAGAAGAGAGAGAAACTGAGAGAGAGAAACAGAGAGAGAGAGAAACTGAGAGAGAGAAACACAGAGAGAGAAACTGAAGAAAAGAAAAAGGGAGAAACTGAGAGAGAGAAGACTGATAGAGAGAGAGAGAGAAGTGAGAGAAACAGAGAGAGAGACTGAGAGAGAGAAACTGAGAGAGAGAGACTGAGAGAGAGAAACTGAGAGAGAGACTGAGAAAAGGTCTTTCGGATGAGACTATAAACCGGGGCCCCCGTGTGCCAAGCTGCAGAACATCTTGTGCACATTTAAAATTTCCTGTTCCGCTGTTCGAAAGAATAGGCCCTTTGGGTGTGCCGGTGGGAACAGATGACAAAATTTTAAAAACCGCATACACTCGCAATAAAAAAAAAAACCCCCAAAAAATCTGAGCCCTTTGATTTGTTGCTTTACAAGATTCAGGGCTATATAAATTCCATACGTTATTATTATTATTATTATTATTATTATTATTATTATTAGACTGTTTTTGCTTGCTTGATAGTTATTGTGTGAACATATTATTTTTAAAAAGCGCTATTTGAAAAGTATGAGCGCATAAAAAGCACACGTTTGCTGGGTGGAGGAGGAGAGGAGGGAGGTCATTGCAGGCAATATTGTCAGTAATGAGGCAATGAATGCCTAGTATCTTCTAACATTTTGTTTTATTTTCTAAAGTATGAAGTGACAAAATGGATGATAGATTAGGTGAAGTAATTTGTTTGTTTGACGTTTTATGATATTTATTTTTTTAATTCTTAAAACTTTTTTTATTTAAGTGTGAGTGTGTACTGTGCGCACACGCGCAGGTGTGTATGAGTATGTGTATGCATGTGTAAGTGTATGTGTGTAATTTGTATTTTCCAGTGTATTATCTTATCGATTTTCCTCTTTTTACTGGTTCAGTTTATTGGTAAAGGTTGCAATAATGTAGTATTTCAGTATTATCATTAAGAAATTTGTATTTCTTAGATAGATCGGCTTGATGAAAAAAAGCAAATGCATTGCTTATTCCATGTACCATCTGGAAATAAAAATTTGACTTGACTTGACTTGACTTTACTATACATTATTTCATATTATTAGACTCTACTCTCCCCAAAAGTCCTTCGGATGAGACTATAAACCGAGGCCCCATGTTCGAACGCACGCAGAACATCTTGCCCACATGTTAAATCCTGTTCCTTTTTTCGAAAGAGTAGGCCATTGTGAGCCGGTGGGAACAGATGACAAAGTTGACAAAACTGCATATACATAGGGACTGGATGTAAAAAAACAACAACACCTGAGTGCTTATTCCATTCGATATAAAAGAATAATTTAATAATAAATAAATAATAATAAAAAATTCTCTCTCTCATTCTCTCTCTCACACAACATACAGGCTTGCCCACAAACGCACAGACACACACAGCACTGAAGCATGTACCACATACACAATAGTCAATGGTTTAATATCAAGAACTGTGATAAAGCCCAGGCACTGACAGCATTACTGCAGTATTAACATTCCAATAATGACATGAATAAAGAAGGCCACATATCATATTTTCGGTGTGGACCTTTAGTGCAACTCAGTGTGGCAGATTGCTGTGGTGGCAAGGTTGGGACTGTTGCACGTGATTTACGAGGTTTGGTGCAGGCACGTGCAAGTGAACAGTGTCGTCTGCTTCAGCAGAAATGTCCAGTCGGCCGAGAGAGAGAGAGAGAGAGAGAGAGTGTGTGCGTGTGTGTGCGTGTGTGTGTGTGTGTGTGTGTGTGTGTGTGAACTGAAATAGACAAGTATACATCATTCCATATTTACAGCTGAACTTATTGCAATTCTTATGGCTCTTAACTACATTCTCGATTCTGTTTTTCCCATAATTCCTGTCTTACTTTGTGTAGACTCTAAGTCGGTACTGTATGCTATCAAATCCTCAAATTCCAAGAAAGTGTCCAGAATCATTTTGGAAATTAAATATGTCATACACCTTTTAAGTTTAAGAGGTATTCCTGTTTCCTTTTGTTGGGTGCCTTCTCATGTTGGAATTGTTTCAAATGAGTGGGCTGACAGAGCTGCAAAAAAGGGGGCAAGACATGATATGGAATCGATAGAACTGCATGTTCCCTTATCTCTACAGGAAGGATACCGTTTATTAGAACAAACGTCGTGGAGTAAGTGGAGAGAATCTGATCAGTTCAAGGAACGATCTTTAAAGAGTTGCCTGACTAATGGCCTTATTTCATGTTACATGACTCCTTCTCAAACAAACTTAAGTATTGCAACCACAAGAAGAGTTAATACATTATTATTTTAGAATAAAATTAAATGCATTTATAACAAAATTTTATAAAAATGTCAGGTGCCTCTGTGGGGAACATATTGCCAACACTCACATCATATTTGAGTGTCCAATTGTAAAACCTTTTTTACCCACATTTTGTGAGCAGTCTGTGGAAACTGCATTTAAAAATCTAAAATAAGCCTTTGCCATCGTTAAATGTCTATTGCACAGCCCAGTAGAGTATTTGTTGTAGTTACTTTATAGTTGTTTCATGTTAACAATTTGTTGAATTGAAATGTTAACTCATGTTTAAGATTCCCCCCCCCCCCCCCTTTTAATTGCATGAAAATACCAACACACATGTTACCTAACCAGTCTTTTCTCTGTCCATTCCCTCTCTGTTTTACCTTCCACTACATTTTCCACATCCCTCGTCTAATATCACTGAGAGTGAACAGACGTTAAATTGAAGACAACAACAAGTTGTGACCAGTTGACCTTGGGAGGTTCTTTTTTTTAAAACACACACACACACAGACACCCCACACACACACACAAACACACACACACATACAAACACACACACACACACAAACACCAACCCCAAAAACACACACACACACACACACACACACACACACACACACACACACAACCTGGCAATCTGACCACCCGGGTTCGATTCCCGTTTGTCTCTTGTATTACAATAAACACAAAAACCACCAAAACGAAGTAGAATACATCAATCATTTTCATGTACCAGTTGTCTTGGATGTGTGTCAGAAATTGAGGGGGGGTGGGGGAGGGGGAGCTCGAAGTTGTCAGGGGAACACATAGGTTAGATTTGGGTCAATATCTAATAAATATTCATGAGCTTGTACCACAAGCCACAGTCAAAACGCTCACTGATTGGTCAATCTATCAGACCTCTGAAAACTAGGCTGGCTGTGTGTGTGCCAGTCAAAAATTAATAGGCCATAGAGAAAGTAATGCATGTATGTTTGTCCGTAGTGTCCAAGGATGACCTCCAAAACAGCAGAGGAGGCAGCTGCTGTTTTGGAAATGGGGCAGACATTTGATTATAGTGTAGATGCCTTGCCCACAGTACATCCCCACTCTCTCGGCCAAGTGGGCATAAGGACAGTCAGTGTTGGAGATGTTCTCCAAAGGCCAACCAGCTCCCAGGGCTGCAGCACATAAGGACTGTGCGAGTCAAGCCTCCTAGTCAGAGAGTCATAGTCCATCACTAAAGACTAAGCTGAAAAGTGGAATTCCATGAGTGGGAAAGCCACTGGTCATACATTAGCTCTGTAAAAACTGTTCAACTTGTCAGGCATACCCCTCCCCCAACACTCCTTGGGATCAGACTGTCAGTAGAACCAGCATCCCCACCTTCTGAAGGACTCCTCTTGTCTGTCCCTCTCTGTGTTTCTGCCTTGTTGCTGTTCTTCCCGTGGCCTCCATGCTGTCTGGTGTTGGCCTTCTGGCTTCCTTCTCCTGCCTGGTCTCCAGAACCACTTCACGTCCATCACAACCAGTCTCTCCCACGCCCAGGTCAGATGCGCTGGGCCTGACTTGTCAGGCGCTCAACGGCAGCGCAACGCATTGTCGCTCCTAGGACCGACAAGGAGAGTTGCTTTCTGAGCGTTCGACGACGACCAAGAAGAACGAGACTGTCAACCCAGTCTCTCAGTGCCAATGCACGCAGAATACCTTGCGCTCCTTGTGGTGAAAACCTTGTCCTCCTTTGGGAAGAGTAGGCCATTTGGTGCCAGGAGGAACGGAGGACAAAATTATAAAAAAAAACGAATGCACACAAGTGTCGTATTTAGACACCAACGATGCGACTGTGGAATAATAATAATAATAATAATAATCATCATCATCATCATCATCATCATCATCATCATCATCATCATCATCATAATAATAAAGAGAAAAACAGACAAACAACAACAACAAGAACAACAACAGAGCCAAGAAAAATAACACAACCAAAACTTAATAAGTCATAAAGATAAACATCTACACATTGTCAAATGGCACCATATTGTTACACATAATTAAAGATTTTGAAATAGGGCACTCTTTAAAACTTAAATCGGGGCAAGCCCAATAAAGTATTGAAAATATAAAAAGAACCCTTTCATCGGTATACTTAACTATAAAAAGACGATAAAAGGTGAAGAGAACAGACAAGAACAGAGACAGGAGTGGGAAGAGGCACCAGGTTTAGCGTGTGTTGTTTTTTTTGTTGTTGGTGTGTGTGGGGGTGTGGGCGCCGCGTGTGTGTGTGTGTGTTTTGTGGTGGTGTGTGTGTGTGCATCGCGTGTGTACTGCGTGAGGGCCATTTGTCTGTTTTTTTGTTGCTTCGTTTTTACGTCGCCCCTCACCACACACACCACACACACACCACCACACCACACACACACACAACAACACACACACACACACACCACACAGAAGGAGGAGGGGTAGCCTGGGGTTAAAATGATGCGCTTGCGCTCGTGATCGTTTGTATCGCTCCCCCGGGTTCCAATCTCCTTAAGTGGTTTTTTTTCCCTGGAGTTTAACATCAGTGCCGATCCACCCCCCAAACCCAAAAAAAACCCCTTTCAGATAGACTGAAAACCGGGTCCCGTTGCAACGCGTGCGTCTGTCGGTCTGTCTTCTGCCGTCTTCTGTCAGTCTGCGCCTGTCTGTCAGTCTGTCTCCTAAACTCCCCTTTCTTGCTTCGTCCTGTCTCTGTCTTTTTCTCCCCCGTTATTTTTGTTTTTTCCCCTGTGTCTCTGCTCTCTCTCTCTGTCTCTATGTCTCTTCTCATCGACTTCTCTGTCTCTCTCTGACTCCGGTCCTCTCTCTGCCTCTCTCTCTCTCTGTCTCTCTCTCTCTCCCTCTCTGTTCCCTTCTGCTCTCCCTCTGCCTCTCTCTGTCTCTCTCTGTCTCTGTCTCTCTGTCTCTCTCCTCTGTCCTCTCTCTCTTCTCTCTCTCTGTCTCTCTCTTGTCTCCTCTCTCTGTCTCTCTCTCTTTCCCTCACTCTCTATGTCCTTTGCTGTTTTGCCGCTGTCTGTCTTTCGTCTCCCTTCTGTCCTTTTCTTTTTCTGCCCTTGCCCTTTTCCCCCCGTCGTCTGCTGACTGTTGTCGTCGTCTCTTCTCTCTTCTCTCTCTCTCTCTCTCCCTCTTCTTTCCCTTCCTCTTTTTTTGTAATGTGGTTTCTGATCGGTTTTTTTTTTCAATTATTTTGGTTTTTTTTAATTTTTGTCTGTGTTTGTTTGTTTGCTTTTCTTTCCTTCCCCATTTCCCCTTGTATGCTTTCACGCTTGTACAAGTTCTTTTATAGTGTTGGATTAAATAATAAATTTTTTGAACTTTCATTTTGTGTCTTTAAAAAACTGTTGAAAAGATTTTTTGCGGCTTGTTTGGGGGGGGGGGGGGGGGGGGGGGGGGGGGGGGGGGGGGGGGGGGGGGTGTTTTTATTTGGGGTTTTTTTGGGTTTTTTTTGGGGGGTTTTTTTTTTGTTTTGGTGGGGGGTGGGGGGTTTTTTTTTTTAAGCAGGTGAAAAAAAGCCCTGAGCTTTTTCCATTTACTCCAATAAAAAATTCCCGGGCCCCTCCCCCTCGCCTCCTCTCTCCTCTCCCCCCTCTTTCCCTTTGTCTCCCCCTCCCCCCCTTCTCTCCCGTCTCCTCCCCCCTCCGTCTCTCCCCCCGCCCCCTTCTCTCTGTCTCCCTCTCCCCCCTCTCCTTTCTTTTTCCCCCCCTCTGTTTTCCCCTCTTTCTTTTCCCTCCGCCTCTGCCCCCCTTCCTTGTCCTGCCCTTTTTCTTCTCTTTTCCCCCGCCTCTGTCTCTCGTTTTTTTTTTTCCCTCTCCCGCCCTCTTCTCTGTTTTTCTTTCCCTTCTCCCCCCCTTTCCCCCCTCTCCTCTCTCCTCTTCTCTTTCTCTCCGCCCCCCCCTTCCCCCTCTCTCCCCCCCTTTTTCTCTTTTCCCCCCCCCCTGTTTCCTTCTTTCCCGTTCTCTCCCTCCCCTTTTCTTCCCCCCTTTCCCCCTCCTCTGTTTCTTTTTTCCCTCTCTCCCGGTCTCTCTTCTTTCTCTTCTTTCCTTTTCTCCTCCTCCCCCTCCTCTCTCTCTTTCCCTTCCCCCCGTCTCCCCTCTCCTCCCCCTTTTCTCCTTTTTCCCTCCCCTCCCTTCCTCCTCTTCTCTATCTCTCTCCGCCTCTGTCCTCTCTCTCTCTTCCCCACTGGTCTCCTCTGTCTGTCTCCTCTCTATCTCTCCTATCCGCCCTCTGTCTCTCTGTCCTCTCTCTCTCCGCCCTCCTGTCTCTCCTCTCTGCTCTCTGTCTCACACACTTTATCCGCTGGCCATGTCACTTCTCACTCCGCCCTCTTCTGTCTCTCATCCTCCGCCCTCTGTCTCTCTCTCTCTGTCTCCTCTCTCTCTCCTCCTCTACTCCGTCCTCTGTCTCTCTCTCTCACTCTCTCTCAATCTCTCTCCGGTCCTCTGTCTTTCTCTCTTCGCCCTCTGTCTCTCTGTCATCTCTGTCTGTCTCTCTCTCTCTCCGCCCTCTGTCTCTCTGTCCTCTCTCTCCATCTACGTCCTCCTGTCTCTCTGTCTCTCCCCTCTCCGTCCTCTGTCTCTCCTCCTCTCCGCCCTCCTCTCCTTTTCTCTTTCCGGCCCTCTGTCTCTCTCCTCGCTCTCTCTCTCCTCTCCTCCGCCCTCTGTCTCTGTCTCTCTCGTCTCTCTCTCCGCCCTCTGTCTCTCCTCTTTCTTATCTCTCCGTCCCGCCCTCTGCTCCTCTCTCTCTCTCCGCCCTCTGGTCTGTCTCTCTTCTCTCCTCTCCTCTCTCTCTCCTCATCCCCGCCCTCTGGTCTCTTCTCTCTCTCTCTCTCTCTCTCTCCCTCCGCCCTCGGTCTCTCTCTCTCACTCTCCGTCCTCTGTCCTCACTCTCTCTCGCCCTCCTGTCTCTCTGTCTGTCTCTCTTCTCTCTCTCCCTCTCTCTTCCGCCCTCTGTCTCCTCTGTCCTCTCTCCTCCGTCCTCGTCTCTCTGTCTCCTCTCTACCCGTCCTCTGTCTCTCTCATCACCGCCCTCTCTCTCTCTTTACTTTCCGTTCTCTTCCGCCCTCTGTCCTCTCTTCCTCCTTCGGCTCTCTCCTCTCTCTCTCTCTCTCCGCCCTCTTCTCTCTCTCCTCTCTCCCCTCCGCCCTCCTGTCTCTCCTCTCTCTCGCCGCCCTCTGTCTCTCTCTCTCTCTCCTCTCTCCCCGCCTTCTTCCTCCTCTCTCTGTCTCTTCTCTCTCTCGTCTCTCTTCCGTCTCCCTCTTCTCTCTGTCTCTCTCTCTCTCCTCGTCTCTCTGTCTCTCTCTCTCTCTCTCCTCTCTCTCTCTGTCTCTCTCTCTCCGCCCTCTAGCAAACACCTCGAATAGAAAATTGCAGAGCTAATGTGATTGTGTAGTATTGGTTTTCACATCAATATCTGTGTCGTGATAACTACTCAATACTAACTATAAAATGTACTTTACACATGTTTTCTCATAGTCTAGTAGATGTATTTGGTTTGATATGATTTTAAAGTACTCTGTGTGTGTGTGTGTGTGTGTTGTGTGTGTGTGTGTGTGTTTGTGTGTGTGTGTGTTTTGTTTTTTGTTTCTCAACTTTCTTTATTTGAACAAAAGCTTGGTGCTCCAGTATGCAGCAAACTGCAGGGAATAGTATGCATTATAGAATATTAACAGTTTTGTGTTCAAGACTAAAACAACATAATGACAAAGAAAGACAAAACTATTTGCAAATGTTGTGTTATAATATATAAACAGAAGAAAAGTATAATTACTTAAGTGTGAGATTTAAGTCTAATATCAAAGAATGAAAACAAAAAAACCTTTTATTGTAATAGAAGTAACCATAACGTATGGAACAATGTTCTCATTTTTGTATGTACAGTAATCTTGTTTCGATAAAACTAGCCAAGCAAACTTAAGGAAAACTGAATTTAATCTGCACCTTAGAAGTGTTGCCGTATACTGAAAACGCATGAATATGTATTGAATGTTGACTACTGTGTGTTATGTACTGCGTTATATCGTGATGCTTTCCCAAATCAACCTTGCATTGTACTGTGGCCCAAGGCCGATGTGCAATTAAACTATTTCAAAGTTCAGAGTTCAGAGTTCTCCTCTTTCTCCGCCCTCTGTCTCTCTTCTCTCTCTCCGCCCTCTGTCTCTCTCTCTCTCTCTCTCTCTCTCCGCCCTCTGTCTCTCTGTCTCCTCTCCTCCCTCTGCCTCTCTCCTTCTCTCTCCTCTCTCTCCGCCCGCCTCTGTCTCTCTGTCTCTCTCTCTCTCTCTCTCCGCCCTCTGTCTCTCTGTCTCTTCTCTCTCCGCCCTCTCCTCTTCTCCTCTGCTCTTCCTCTTCTCTCTCTCCGCCCTCTGTCTCTCTCTCTCTTCTCTCTCTCCGCCCTCTTCTGTCTCTCTCTCTCTGCCCGCCCTCTGTCCTCTTCTCTCTCTCTCTCCGCCCGTCTCTGTTCTCTCTCTCTCTCTCCGCCTCTCTCTGTCTCTCTGTCTCCTCTCTCTCTCCGCCCTCCTCTCTCTCTCTCTCTCTCTCCGCCCTCTGTCTCTCTGTCTCTCTCTCTCTTCCGCCCTCTGTCTCTCTCTCTCTCCGCCCTCTGTCTCTCTCTCTCTCTCCGCCCTCTGTCTCTCTGTCTCTCTCTCTCTCCGCCCTCTGTCTCTGCTCTCTCATCTCTCCTCCCTCCTCTCTCTCTCTGTCCTCTCTCTCTCTCTCCGCCCTCTGTCTCTCTTCTGTCCTCTCTCTCTCCGCCCTCTGTCTCTCTGTCTCTCTCTCTCTCCTTCCTCTCTCTGTCTCTCTCTCTCTCCTCTCTCTCCGTCCCCTGTCTCTCTCTCTCTCTCTCCTCTCTTCTCCCTCTGTCTCTCTCTCCGCCCTCTGTCTCTCTCTCTCTCTCTCTCCGCCTCTGTTCTCTCTTCTCTCCTCTCTCTCTTCTCGTCCCTCTCGCCTCTTCTCCTCTCTGTCTCTCCTCTGTCTCTCTCTTCTCTCCGCCCTCTGTCTCTCTTCTCTCTCTCTCTCTCCGCCTCGTCCTCTGTCCTCTTCTCTCTCTCTCCGCCCTCTGTCTCCTCT
>CM054164.1:2269890-2291544 GCA_028751875.1 Rapana venosa
AAGAGGGCGGAAAAGAGGGAAACAGAGGCAGAGAGAGAGAGCAGAGACAGAGGGCGGAGAGGAGACGAGAGAAGGGGAGGCAAGGAGGAGAGACGAGAGAGAGAGACAGGGGCGGAAGGAGAGAGAGAGACAGGGGAGCGGAAAGAGAGAGAGGACAGGGCGGAAGAGAGGGGAGAGGGAGAGAGGACAGACGAGAGAGAGAAAAGGAGAGAGGAGAGAGAGAGAGGAAGACAGAGGGCGGAGAGAGAGAGAGACAGAGGGCGGAGAGAGAGAGAGAGAGAGACAGGACAGAGAGAGAGAGAGAGAGAGAGAAGAGAGCAGACAGAGGGCGGAGGAGAGACAGAGAGAGACAGAGGGCGGAGAGAGGTAGGACAGAGAGACAGAGAGACAGAGGGCGGAGAGAGAGAGACAGGAAGACAGAGGGCGGAGAGAGAGAGAGAGACAGGGCGGAGAGAGAGAGAGAGAGAGGACAAAGGGCGGAGAGAGCAGAGAGGAACGAGGGCGGAGGAGAGAGAGAGGACAGAGGGAGAGACAGGAGACAGGGGCGGGAGAGAGAGAGAGAGACAGAGAGACAGAGGGCGGAGAGAGAGAGACAGAGATACAGAGGGCGGAGAAGGAGACAGAGAGACAGAGGGCGGAGAGAGAGAGACAGAGAGACAGAAGGCGGAGAGAGAGAGACACACACTCACACACCAATTGGGAACACAATGTTATAAAAAGCCATTGACTAGAAAGACGTATAAACTTATTACTTATGCACGCACATACCCAACACACATACCAATACACATGCACCAATGTATGAATTCAATGTTTTAAAGACCATTGACTAGAAGACAGACTTATTTCACACACACACACAACACCAACCACACAACACACACACACACACACACACACACACCCAAACACACACACACACACGCACACACAAACACACACACACGCACATACACACACACACACACACACAACACACACAACAGTTGATATATATCAAGCAGATATCATCAGATATGTGTATGAGTGTTTTGAAAAAAGAGAGAAAGAGAAGTAGAATACAACATGTTTTTAGTGTACATCACTTTTAGCCAAAATAGATAATAATTATAATTGATGTTTTTGTTGTGTCAAATAAGTCTACATGATTAAATGGCAATAAAAATATTCTGAATCTGAATCTGAATCTGAATCTGAAATCACACACGCACGCACGCACACACACACACACACACACACTCACACACACACACACACCCACCACACACACACACACACCTACACACACACAAAACACACACACACAACACACACAAACACACACACACACACACACACACACACACACACACACACAAACACATTTATTGCCTTAAGTGCTTACAGATAACTTCTTCATCAACAATGACGCTATTCTCAGAAACTAGGGATTGCTTCAGGTCATTGATTTCAGCTGAGAAATCATGCTTTTCAAAGCGAGTAACAAATGCGTTGAGATGGTCTGGTAAGTTGTGATCACATACTCCCTGCAAACTGATCTTTGACCTATGTTGGACACCTACCATGTTGACTGCAGACATAGTTTTGATACCCTGAGAGACAGAGACAGAGACAAACACGGAGACAATGAGAGAGACAGAGACAGACAGACAGACAGACATAGACAGAGGCAGAGAGACGGAGAGACAAAGAACATGGAAAGAGAAAGAGAGAGACAGAGACAAAACACGGAGACATTGAGAGAGAGAGACAGAACGAGACAGACAGACAGACAGACAGATGGGAGACACAGACAGAAACAAAGACAAAAAACTGTGTGTTTGCGTACATGCATTGCGCTGCGTTTTTGTTTTTGTTGCTGTGTGTGTTTTGTGTTTGGTTTGTGTGTGAGAGGAGAGAGAGTATCTGAGAGACAGAAAATCAAATAAGAGACAGAATAGAATAGAAAAAAAAACAAGGGAGGTGAAGAGACAGAGCGGCAGACAGGCGTACAGACAGACAGACAGACAGACAGACAGACAGACAGAGAGTGACAGGAAAGGTGACAGAGATCGAGCGAGCGAGCGAGCGAAGCGAGCGAGCGATGCGAGCGAGCGAGCGGCGAGCGATGCGAGCGAGAGAGAGAGAGGAGAGAGAGAGAGAGATGAGAGAGAGAGGGAGAGAAGAGAGAGAGAGAGACAAAGAATATGGAGAAGAGAAAGAGAGAGAAAAGAGACAAACATAGAGACATTGAGAGAAGAGAGAGGGAGACAGACGACAGGACAGGACAGACTAAACACAGACAGACAGACGAAACAAGACAAAAAACTGTGTGTGTGTGGGAGTACATTGCGTGGTGTGTGTGTCTTTGTGTGTGTTTGGGGTGGGTGTGCGTTTGTTGTGCGAGTGTGTGTGAGTGTGTGTGTGTATGTGTGTGAGAAGAGAGGAGAGAGAGAGAGAGAGGGTGAGAGAGAGAGAGAGAGAGAGGAATTATTTATTATTAAATTATATCGAGGATAATGGAATAAGCACTATGTACTTTGCTTTTTATATCCAGTCCCTATGTGCTTTTGTAAATTTTGTCATCTGTTCCACCCGGGACACGATGGCCAACTCTTTCGAAAAAAAAGGAACAGGAATTTAAAAGATTGTGCGGGAAGATGTTTAACGTGGTTCGAACACGGGGCCTCAGTTTACAGTCTCATCCGAAGGACTTTTGGGAAGAGTGGAGTCTACTAATAAGAATAATGTCTGGTATTGATATAGGCTGAATCTTGTAAAGCAAACTGTACGTTGTTAAATCCCGGGGAAAAATCGAGAGAGAGACAGAGAGAGAGAGACAGAGAGAGAGTGAGAGAGAGAGGAGAGAGAAGAAGATAGAGAAGTGAGGAGAGGAAGAAAGAGAGAGAGAGAGGAGAAAGACAGAGACAGAGAGTCAGAGGGCAGAGAGACGAGGTAGGAGAGAAAAAGAACACGGAGAGGGAAAAAGAGAGACAGAGACGAAGACATTTGAAAGACACACAAAACACACACACCCACACAGACCGACAGATGCACGCACACACACAGAGATATTTTTAAAAAAGCACCAAGAGAATGAGAGTGAGAATGAGTGAGAGATTCTTCTTTTTCTTCTTCTTCTTCTTCTTCTTCTTCTTCTAAGTATTATATTTTTAGGATAATGGAACAAGCACTCTTGTGCTTTTTTTTTTACATCCTGTCTCCGTGTGTATGCAGTTTTGTCAATTTTGTCATCCGTTCCCACCGGCACACAATAGCCTACTCTTCCGAAAAGCGGAACGGGCTTTAACGTGTGCGCAAGATGTTTCTGCATGCGTTTGCACAGGGACTCGGTTTTATAGTCTATCCGAAGGGCTTTTTTTTTTTTTTTTTTTTGGGGGGGGGGGGGGGGGGGGGTGGAGTCGGCGCTGATGTTAACTCCAGGAAAATCACGAAGGGAGATTGGAACCGGGTCAGCAGATCAAAAAGCGAATACGAGCGCAATGGATATTTAACCACCAGGTATCCGTCCCCTTCCCTTTAGTGGGGGTGTGTGTGGAGTGGGTGTGTGTGGGGTGTGTGTTGTGTGTATGTGTGGGTGTGGTGTGTGTGGGGTGGGTGTGTGTGTGTGTGGTGTGTGTGTGTGTGTGGTTGGCGGGGTTTGTGTGTGTGTGTGTGTGTGTGTGTGTGTGTGTGTGTGGGGGTGTGGTGTGTGTGGTGTGTGTGGTGTGTGTGTGTGCGGTTTGGTGGTGTTGTTTTGTGTGTGTGTGTTTGTTGTGTTGTGTTGTGTGGTGTGGTGGGTGTGTGTGATGCGTGTGTGTGGTGTGTGTGTTTTTGTGTGGTGCTGGTGTGGGTAAAGGGTAGTTGTTTAGTGTAGTGTGTATGTGTGTGTGTGCGGCAAAGAGAGGGAAGAGGGGAGAGAAAGAGGAGAGAGAAAGAATAGAGAGAGCAGAGAAAAGGGAAAGAGAAGAAGAAAGAAAGTAAAAGAGAAAGGAGAGACAGAAAGGGGGGGGGGGAGAAGATTAGAAGATAAAAAAACTTACAGACACGCAGACACACAACAGAGAAAGAAAGAGACAGACAGACAGACAGAGAGAGACAGAGATACAGAGAGAGACAGAAAACCGACAGACAGAGAGACGGGGACAGCAAGGCAGAGAGAGAGAGAAGGGGGAGGGGGGGGGAGGAGGAAGACAGAGAAAAAAAGAAAGAAAGAAAGAAAGAGAAAGAAAGAAAAAAAGAAAGAAAAGAGAGAAAGAAAGGAAGAGGAGAGACAGAGAGAGGGAGGGGGAAGACAAACAGACACACATAGAGACACAGAGACAGACAGACAGGCAGATAGGCAGGAAGGCAGACAGACAGACAGACACAGACAGACAGACAGACAGGCAGATAGATAGATAAACACACAGGCAGGCAGACAGACAGACAGACAGATTATCTGAGAGAAAGAAAATCGAATAAGAGGCAGACATAGAATAGAAAAAGACAAGCAGGTGAAGAGACAGAGCGGCAGACAGGCGTACAGACAGACAGACAGACAGACTGACAGACAGACAGGCGTACAGACAGACGGACAGACAGACTGACAGACAGACAGACTGACAGACAGACAGACTGACAGACAGAGAGACAGACAGACAGACAGACAGACAAAGACAGAGAAAGTCAGAGATAGACAGACAGACAGAGACAGAGGCAGAGAGACAAAGAACATGGAGAAAGAGAAAGAGGAGACAGAGACAAACACGGAGACACTGAGAGAGAGAGGAGGAGAGAGATTAGAGAGAGAGAGAGAGAGAGAGAGAGAGAGAGAGAGACAGTCAGTCAGAGACACACAGACAGAAACAAAGACAAAAAAACTCTGTGTGCGTGCGTGTGTGTGTGTGTATACATGCGTGCGTGCGTGTGTGTGTCTGTGTGTATGTCTGTGTGTGTGCGTTTGTGTGCATATGTGCACGCGGGCGCATGGGCGTGTGTTTTATTTTTGTTATTTTATTCTTTTATATCGAGGATAATGGAATAAGCATTATGTGCTTTTTCACATCCAGTCCCCGTGTGTATGCAGTTTTGTAAATTTTGTCATCTCTTCCCACCGGCACACAATAGCCTACTCTTACGAGAAGCGGAACAGGATTTAACGTGTGCGCAAGATGGTCTGCGTGCGTTCGCACACGGGGCCTCGGTTTATAGTCTCATCCGAAGGACTTTTGGGGAGAGTGGAGTCTGCACTGATGTTAACTCCAGGGAAAAAATATCCCCTTGAACGGGAATCGAACCCGGGTCGTAGATTGCGGTTGTTGTGGTGTGGTGTGTTTTGGGTGGTGTGTGTGTGTGTGTGTGTGTGTGTGTGTTTGGTGTGTGTGTGTTGTGTGTGTGTGTTGTGTGTGTTTTGTGTGTGTGTTTGTGTTGTGTTGTGTTTGTGTGTGTGTTTTTGTGTGTGTGTGGTTGTGGTGTGTGTGTGTTGTTGTTTGTTGTGTGTTTGTGTGGTGTGTGTGTGTTTGTGTGTGTGTGTTTTTTGTGTGTTTTGTGTGTGTTTTGTGTATGGGTGTGTGTGGTGTGTGTGTGTTGTGTGTGTGTGTTTGTGTGTTTTTTTGTGTGTGTCTGTGCATTGTTTGTGTGGTTGTGTGTGCGTGTGTGTTGTGGTTTTGTGTTTGTTGTGTGTTGTTTGTGTGTGTGTTGTGTGTGTGGTGTGTGTGTGTGTGTTGTGTGTGTGTTTGGTGTGTGTTGTGTGTGTTTTGGTGTTGTTGTGTGTGTGTGTTTGTGTGTTGTGTGCGTGCGTGTGTGGTGTGATGTGTTGTGTGTGTGTGTGTGTGTGTGTTTGTGTTGTTGTGTGTGTGCGGGGGTGTTTGTGTTTTGTGTTGTTATTGTGTGTGTGTTGTTTGTGTGTGAGGTGTGTGGGTGTATGTGTTGTTTTTGGTGTGTGATTGTTGTGTATGTGTGTTGTGTGTGGGGTGTTGTGTGTGTGTGTGTGTGTGTGTTGTGTGGTTTTTGGTGTGTGGGGTATGTGGTGTGTGTGTGTGTTTTGTTGTTTGTGTGTGTTTTGTGTTTGTGTGTGTGTGCGTGTGTGTGTGTATGTGTGTGTATGTGTTGTGTGTGTGTGTGTTATGTGTGTTGTGTGTTGTTGTGTGTGTGTGTGTCTCTGTGTGAGTGTGTGGCGTGGTGTGTGTGTATTTAAAAAAAAGAACCTCCCAAGGTCAACTGGTCACAACTTGTTGTTGTCTTCAATTGAACGTCTGTTCACTCTCAGTGATATTAGACGAGGGATGTGGAAAATGTAGTGGAAGTTAAAACAGAGGGGAATGGACAGAGAAAAGACTGATTAGGTAACACGTGTGTTGGTATTTTCATGCAATTAAAAGGGGGGGGGGGATCTTAAACATGAGTACAAACTTAAATTCAACAAATTGTTAACATGAAATAACTATAAAGTAACTACAACAAATACTCTACTGGGCTGTGCAATAGACATTTAACAATGGCAAAGGCTCGCTTTGGATTTTTAAGTGCAGTTTCCACAGACTGCTCACAAAATGTGGGTAAAAAAGGTTTTACAATTGGACATTCAAATAGGATGTGAGTGTTGGAAATATGTTCCCCACAGAGGCACCTGACATTTTTACAAAATGTTGTTATAAATGCATTTAATTTTATTCTAAAATATAGTGTATTCACTCTTCTCGTGGTTGCGATACTTAAATGTGTCTGAGAAGGAGACCTGTAACATGAAATAAGGCTATTAGTCAGGCAACTCTTTAAAGATCGTTCCTTGAATTGATCAGATTCTCTCCACTTACTCCACGACGTTTGTTCTAATAAACGGTATCCCTCCTGTAGAGATAAGGGAACATGCAGTTCTATCGATTCCAAATGATGTCTTGCCCCCTTTTTTGCAGCTCTGTCAGCCCATTCATTTGGAAAAAACTCCAACATGGAAGGTACCCAACAAAAGGAGACAGGAATACCTCTTAAACTTAAAAGGTGTATCACATATTTCATTTCAAAAATGATTCTGAAGACTTTCTTGGAATTTGGGGATTTGATAGCATACAGTACCGACTTAGAGTCTACACAAAGTAAGATAGGAATGATGGGAAATACAGAATGAAGTATATAGTTAAGAGCCATAAGAATTGAAATAAGTTCAGCTGTAAATATTGAATGATGTATGCTTGTCTATTTCATTTCACACACACTCTCTCTCTCTCTCTCTCTCTCTCTCTCGGCCAACTGGACATTTCTGCTGCAGCAGACGACACTGGTCACTTGCACGTGCCTGCACCAAACCTCGTAAATCACGTGCAACAGTCCCAACCTTGCCACCACAGCAATCTGCCACACTGAGTTGCACTAAAGGTCCACACCCAAAATAGTATATGTGGCCTTCTTTAGTTCATGTCATTATTGGAATGTTAATACTGCAGTAATGCTGTCAGCGCCTGGGCTTTATCACAGTTCTTGATGAAACCATTGACTATTGTGTGTGTGTACATGCGTGCGAGTGTGTGTGTGTCTGTGTGTGTGTTTTTGTGTGTGTGTGTGCATTTGTGGGCAAGCCTGTATGTTGTGTGAGAGAGAGAGAGAGAGAGAGAATTTTTTAATATTATTTATTTATTATTAAATTATTCTTTTATATCGAATGGAATAAGCACTCAGGTGCTTTTTTTTTTTTACATTCAGTCCCTATGTATATGCAGTTTTGTCAACTTTGTCATCTGTTCCCACCGGCTCACAATGGCCTACTCTTTCGAAAAAAGGAACAGGATTTAACGTGTGGGCAAGATGTTCTGCGTGTGTTCGAACATGGGGCCTCGGTTTATAGTCTCATCCGAAGGACTTTTGGGGAGAGTAGAGTCTAATAATAAGAAATAATGTATAGTAAAGTAAAGAGTCTAATAATAAGAAATAATGTATAGTAAAGTAAAGTCAGGTCAAGTCAAATTTTTATTTCCAGATGGCACATGGAATAAGCAATGCATTGGCTTTTTTTCATCAAGTCATCTATCAAAGAACAAAATTCTTAATGATAATACTGAAACACTACATAATTGCAACCTTTACCAATAAATTGTACCAGTAAAAAGAGGAAAACCAATAAAATTATACACTGGAAAATACAAATTACACACACATACATACACACGCACACACACACTCATACACACCTGCACGCATGCAAGCACGCGCACACATGCACACACTTAGGTAAGGAATGTTTTAAGAATTAAAAAAATAAAATCATAAAACGTCAACCAAACAAATTACTTCACCTTCTATATCATCCATTCTTTCACGTTTATACTTTAGATAATAAAAAGGTACAGGAATAAAACGTTAGAAAATACTAGGCATTCATTGCGTCATTACTGACACTATTGCCTGCAATGACCTCCCTCCTCTTCTCCTCCACCCACACAAACGTGTGCTTTTTATGCACTCATACTCTTCAAGTAGCGCTTTTTAAATATAATGTATTCACACAATAACTATCAAGCAAGCAAAATAAGTCAAATAAGACAATGATGATGATAATAATAACAGAGATACAATGATAATGATAATCACCCATCACCATGAGACAATATAACAAATGATCCCCATCACCATGAGACAATATAACAAATGATCCCCATCATCATGAGACAATATAACAAATGATCCCCATCACCATGAGACAACAACATAACGATGATGACAGAAAAGCATTGGAAAGGATGGGGGTGGGGGAGGAGTATCAAGGGGGAAGGGGATAAACACATTCAATCAAATAGAAAAATAATAATAAAAAAACAATTATTCAAACAAGTAAAACCCCTTTGTGTGTGTGCGTGTGTGTGTTGTTGTTGTTGTCTTCAATTTAACGTCTGTTCACTCTTAGTGATATTAGACAAAGGATGTGGAAAATGTAGTGGATGTAGTGGAGAGGGGAATGTACAGAGAAAAGACTGATTAGGTAACATGTGTGTTGGTATTTTCATGCAATTAAAGGGGTGGGGGGAATCTTAAACATGAGTAAACATTTAATTCAACAAATTGTTAACATGAAACATCTATAAAATAACTACAACAAATACTCTAATGGGCTGTGCAATAGACATTTAACAATGGCAAAGGCTAATTTCGGATTTTTAAAAACAGTTTCCACAGGACTGCTCACAAAATGTGGGTAAAAAAGGTTTTACAATTGAACACTCAAATATGATGTGAGTGTTGGAAATATGTTCCCCACAGAGGCACCTCACATTTTTACAAAATTTTGTTATAAATGCATTTAATTTTAATCTAAAATATAGTGCATTAACTCTTCTTTGTGGTTGCAATATTAAATGTGTTTGAGAAGGAGTCATGTAACATGAAATAAGGCCATTAGTCAGGCAATTCTTTAAAGATCGTTCCTTGAATTGATCTGATTCTTCTCACTTACTCCACGACGTCTGTTCTAATAAACTGTACCCCTCCTGTAGAGATAATGGGACATGCAGTTCTATTGATTCAAAATGATGTCTTGCCCCCTTTTTGCAGCTCTGTCAGCCCACTCATTTGAAAAAAACTCCAACGTGCGAAGGTACCCAACAAAAGGAGACAGGAATACTTCTTAAACTTAAAAGGTGTATGACATATTTAATTTCAAAATGATTCTGGATACTTTCCTGGAATTTGGGGATTTGATAGCATACAGTACCGACTTAGAATCTACACAAAGTAAGATAGGAATGATAGGAAATGCAAAATCAAGAATATAGTTAAGAGCCATAAGAATTGCAATAAGTTAGCTGTAAATATTGAATGATGTTTACCAAGATAGTATGATTTCTCTGTTTTTAGAGCTGGTATGACGAATGCTGAACCAGCTTCATTATTTTCTAAGACTGACCCATCTGTATATACTTTTAAGTTGTCAGTATACTTATTTTCAATTATGTGATTGGATATCTGCAACCATGATATTTTGGTTTTCGTTCTTTTTTTCATTAGTACATTCTATATTCAAAAATATGCTTTATTTATTTCCACGAAGGGCATGGCAAAGCTTCTTTCTGCATTTCTAATTCATAATGATTAAGTCCGGGACTTTTGAAAAAGGTTCTGATAATAAGTACCAATAGGCGTTAAACACGAAATATGTCTAGCCCTTTTAGGATAATTTGTTTTTGCTTCGACTGTTATTTCACTAGAAACAAAGTTTTTATTTGTTGTGCTGGGTAAAACATATTTGGCACATGAAAGTTGTCGGTATTCGGCTAGGGGAAGTTCCCCAATTTCGTTATAAGTTCCTATGGTGGAGGTGTGGAATGGTACACCAAGTGCAAGTTTATATGCTTTACAGTCTACACTTTGGAGTTTTTTCAGTAAATAATTGGGAGCACTAAAAAAGACTTATTGTCCATAAGACAGCTTGGACCGTATAAGTGACATAGCTAAGCATTTCAGAGTGACTATATCTTGTCCCCAAGACTGTCTGGTAACCATTTTAAGAAAATTAATACATTTTCTAGCTTTTGTTAAAATGTATCCAATATGAGCATTCCAAGTCAATTTTGATGTAAGTAATATGCCCAAAAAATTTGACAGTTTTTGTGTACTGAATTAGCTCCCTCCAATCTTAAACTGTGGTAGTGTATCTGGATCACTGCCATTGTTAAAAAGCATAATGTGTGTTTTTTCTGTTGAAAATGTCAGACCATTTTTCAAAAATATAT
Organism: Rapana venosa; assembly: GCA_028751875.1. NCBI lineage: Eukaryota > Metazoa > Mollusca > Gastropoda > Neogastropoda > Muricidae > Rapana > Rapana venosa. Next base: position 2,280,570 of record CM054164.1, read on the forward strand.
TTTTTATAAATTATCTAACTCTTTTTTGATAGATTTTTCTGGTATAATGAATCATCCTCTTTGTTGTACTGCGCTTCATAGTGACATTCATCCACATACATATATCATCAGCATATTGTACTAGGATGATATTTTTAGACATTTTTTGTGGGTTAGATCGTATAACAGTATATTAAACAGAAAGGGGGCTATAACATAACCCTGTGGTAAACCCATATGGAGTGACCTAGAGTGTGAATATGTATTCCCTACTCTCACTTGTATACTTCTGTTACATAAAAAGCTTTTGATATAATAATAAACATGCCCAGATAATCCAGTAGTCTTCAATTTATGCAGTAATTTAGCATGCCAGACTTGATCGTAGGCTTTTCTGACATCAAAAAATGTTTGCAAGTAAGTTTTTTCTTCTTGCAAACTGTTGTTTGACTTGTGTTGTTAGTTTAACTAGATTATCAATTGCAGATCTGCCTTTTTGAAAGCCTGCTTGATTGATTGGAACTACCTTATTTTTCTGACAATAATACACAATCCTTCTTAGAATGATTCGCTCCATTAGCTTACCTGTGTTAGAAGTCAGCGCTATGGGTCTGTAACTAGTTTTGTCATTTTGGGGCTTTCCTTGCTTATGAATGGGAACAATGATGGACTGCTTCCAGTTGACTAGCATAACACTTTCAGTCCAACACTTTTGGAAAAGTTTATGTAATAGAAAATGAATTTTTCTGGTAAATGTTTAAGCATATCATTGGATATGGCATCTAATCCAACAGAAGTTTTCTTATTAGGAAGAGAATGTAATACATCTTTTACTTCATTGATTGTTATTGGGGCATTGATGTATTCGGTGTTATTAGAAAGTGGGTCTTCATATTCTTTTTTGTTCTCTTCAGATTTTTCTGTACTTATGCTTTTAAGTGAGAGACCTTCAATACGCATGGATTCTGAGAAAATATCTGCAAAAGCCTCAGCCTTTTCTGCATTGGATGGAAATTCGTTGTTTTTTAGCTTAATCGGACAAGTTGGTAAAGTCACACCTTTTCTCATTTCATGAAATTTTTTCCACACTATTTTTAGATCTGTATGACTTGATATGTCACTGGAACAAAATGACGACCAATATTGTCGTTTTGCCTGAGCTATGACCATGTTGCTATAATTTTTTGCCTGTTTCTGTTTTTCGTGGTTTTCTGATGTCTTGTTTTTTTACATACATTTTAAACATTAAATGCTTGTTGGTCACTGCTTCTTCGCAAGCAGGTGTCCACCAAACATTCCTGAACACTTTTTGATTTTAAGTGATTTAATGATGGGAATTGATAGGTGCGCAGCTTGAATAATGGCATTTGTAAAAGTGGAATAAAATTGGTCAATATTTTTCAGAATCTAAGTTGTTTGTATTGTAGGCAGCAAGGATACTTTTAAACTTCTCCCAATCGGCCTCTTTATATTTAAATTTTGGATTTTATGTCTTTTTCAGTGTCACAGAGGATTGGCATTTCATTAAATGTTATTACAATAGGTAGGTGATCACTTCCCAATGTATCTTCACTTGTTACCCATGTACATTCTGGAGCAAGAGCAGAAGATATCAAAGACAAATCTAATGCTGATGCTCTGTGAGTACAAATGTCAGGTATTCTCGTGACACTGCCATCATTTAGTAGGCACAGGCAAGAGTCTGTTATGTTTTCTAAAAAACGATTGCAGAGATTTTAATGCCCACGCGCCTTTTTGGGATAAAGGAAGTATATCCATTTCTCTGCGTTTGTGTGTGTGTGTGTGTGTGTGTGTGTGTGTGCATGTGTGTGCGTGGTCGTGCGTGTGGTTTTCGTGTGTGTGTGTGTGCGTGTGTGTGTGTGTGTGTGGTGCCTGTGTGTTGTGTGCGCGCATGTGTGTATACATTTAAATTTTTAAAAACTATTAATTGTAACTTGTGGCACGTGTTAGAGTAGGATGAATGCAAGCGCTTTGATTTGTTTTTTGCAAGATATAGCGCTATATAAATTCCATGTATTATTATTAGTATTATTATCATTATTATTATTATGTGCTGTTTAATATCTCATTAGTGTTTATGGCAAAAGTCAGGTGAGAGAATGCTTTTGTATCCATGGCTGTCACTGCCATCTAGCGGAACACGGAACACTGGAGGGGGTGATGGGGGAGGTGTCAGTTGTTTTTTAATTTTTATTTTATTCTTTTATATCCAGGATAATGGAATAAGCACTTCTGTGCTCCTTTACATCCAGTCCCCGTGTGTATGCGTTTTTTGAAAATTCTGTCATCTGTTCCCAGGAAAAAGGGGCCATCTTTCAAAAGGGGGGAAACATTTAAAACGTGTGCGAAGATTTCTGCTTTCTTGCCCAGGGGTTTTTTTTTTTTTTTTTTTTTAAAAAAGTTCACCCAAATTTTTGGGGATGGGGGGGAAAGTCGGGGCAGATTTTTAATCAAGGGAAAAATTTTTTAAGGGTGGAACCCGGAAGGGAAAAAGGTGTTTGTTTTTTTTTATTGTTGTTTTTGGGGGAGCCTAAGAAAAAAATTTTTTTAAATTCAAAATACCTATGCCCAAAATTTTATTTAGATGAAGGTTTTTTAAATAAATCTTTTTTGGGGCTTTCAAATAGTTTTCTTTTTTCAAATTGAAACCAAAATTTTTCACTTAGTTTACAAGTCATTTTGAAAAAATGGTTTTTTTCTGTGAAAAAAAGACTTTTCTTAATTTAGCTTTTTTAAACAGTGTTTTGTTTGGTTTTGGGGTTTTTTTTTGTCCTTTTTTCTTTTCCGAACTTTAAAATGTTTTCCTTTGGCAGAATAAAAAATTTTAGGCGGAAAATCTTTTTTTAAATGTTAAAAACGGCTGGTGTGGTTTTTAAAATTTTCTGTCTTTTTCTTGTGCAGAAGAAAACAAATTTTTTTTCCCAGAATTTGAAAAAACCCCAAATGTTATGAATTTTTAATGAATTTTTAATAAAATAAATTTGCTTTAAAAAGAATAAAATTAAAAAAATAAAACCTTTTGAGTTTTTTTTGGGGGTAAAATAGTGATTTTTGGATGTTAGGAAATAGTTAATTTTCTTTGGGAAAGGGATTGAAGGAGTAAGGGGAGTTAGGGGAAGATGTTTTTTTTTGGGTTTTGGTTTTGGTTGGGGTTTTTGGGGAAGGGGGGGATTGGTTTTTGGGTGTTGTTAGAGGGAAATAAAAAGAAGTGCCTGTGAGAAGGTACAAAGGGACTTTTGGGGGCGTTTTTTGAAAGTTGTGGGGGAAAGGGAAGGGAGGGGGGGGGGGGGGGGGGGGGAAAGGGGGGGAGGGGGGGAGCAGGCCCGGGCGACCTTCTTCACGTGTAAATGTACCCCGGGGTGTGTATGGGGTTTTTGGTGATTATGATGCCTTTGTGTTGAGTATGTGTTGAGGAGAGAGAGAGAGAGAGAGAGAGAGAGAGGAGACCCCTATGGGGTTGATTGCTGGTAATGTATTTCTCTTCTCTCTCTCTTCTTCTTCTCTCTCCTCCTTCTCCTCTCTCTCTTCTTTCCTCTCTTCTTCTCTTTCAGTTGGGGGGATGGTAGCCTGTGGTTAGAACATTACGGCCCCAAAATTGACGCCCCGGGTTCGTTCCCCGTTCAAGGGGTTTTTCCCTGGGTTAAAATCAGTGGGCGCAGACTCCATCCTTCCCCAAAAGCCCTTGGGTGGGATTTAAAAACCGAGGCCCGTGTGCAAAACGCATGAGAACATTTTGCGCACATTTTAAAATCCTGTTCGGTTTTTTTTTAAGAGTAGGCCAATTGTGTCCCGGGGAACAGATGCAAAATTTGAAAAAAAAACCGCATACACAGGGGAAAAGGTAAAAAGCACATATGTGCTTATTCCATTACCCTTGATAAAAAAGAAAGAAAGAAAGAAAAAAGAAAGAAAAAAAAGTCCTCAATCTTGTTTTTTCATTTTTCTCTCAGTTTCTCTAGTCTCTCTCTTTTCCTCTCTCTCTCTCTTTCTCTCTCTCTCTTCTTCTTCGTCTCTCTTCTTTCTTTTCTCTCTTTTTTCCTCTCTTTCCCTCATTCTCTCTCTCTCTCTCGGTTTCTCTCTCTCTTCAGTCTCTCTCTCTTCGTCTCTCTCTCTCTCATGTTTCTCTCTCGTCTCTCTCTCTTTCTCAATCTCCCCCCTTCTCACTTTTACTTCTCTCTCAGTCTTCTCTTCGTTCCCTCCTTTTCAGTCTCTCTTCTCTCTCTTCCCTCTCTCTCTTGTCTCCTCTTTACAAAATCTTTCTTAACTGCCGCAAAAAAAATGTGTACATAAATAATCAATTTCCGCTTTTCCCAAGAAATTCAGGTCCACAAAGGTCGATCCCGGTCTGTTCTGTTTTCACTCAAATTATTAATGTTGACTTTGTTATCAAATTAATGTGAACTTTTGCTGATGACATGCTTTTTTGTCCCCATCAAGAATTTTCCTTTCCCTATATAAGAATTACAAATGGGCCCAAACGACTTAATAAGATGGATGAATTAAACCCTATGTTTTTTGAATTCACAAATGACAAAACAATTGCTTGTAACAACGGGGCAAAAACATAAAAATTTTAAAGATGATATTCCACCTTCTACAAAAAAATGTAAGGTTAAAAAGCCCCAGTCACATTAAGTTTAAAAGTTTATGTTGATAATTTTTTTCATGGTCTATACTTACCCACAAACCCAAAACGGGTGGCAACAAAGGTTTTTCTTATCAAAATTTAAATAATGTTTTTTAAATATATATATATATAAAAATAAAAATAATAAATGGAATTGTATAGGCTATGTCTTGCAAAGAAAAATAAAAGCGCATGCATTCAACCAAAATTTACACATTTTCATGAATAAAATGATAAAAAAATCAACACCCCTAAAAAAAATTTTAAAAACAGGTGCATGCAGACAAAATTACGAAATAAAATTTCAATAGTCAATGTTTTTAAAAAAGCGCACCCACACACTCCCAAGGTGTATTTTTAGCGGGTGATAGGACGGGGGGTTAGGAAGGTGGGTATTGATATAAAAATGGGGGGGGGAAATCTTAGGTTTGAAATAAATATGTTTGAGGTGGATTTAAAAGTGTCATAACTAGGTTTCTGGCGAAAAAAGGAGGGGGCTATTAGGTTGATGGACCCGAAATAGAGAAAAGCGGCGGCAACGGGGTTTGGGTTGAATCTAGGTTTTGTGGCACAAGGTATCTGCAGCAGAGGGGAGGGAATTTGGGAAAAAATGTACAGGTTAAGCAAATTCCAGAAGGAGGGGGTGTGTTTTGTGGGACATTTGAAACAGGGGGGTCTGTTTTTGTTTATCTTGTGGCACAGGCGCATGGAGATATACAAGAGGGGGGTATTGTGTAAGTTTTTTTCTTTCTGAGAACTGTCGAGTCCCGATTTGTATATGTTGGGGAGTGGATAGATGTGTGGCGCCCAGACAAAAGAGAATTGCATGTCCAGACGTGAAAGAATGAGAGAAGTGCAAGTTTGGCTTTTTGATCGTGGAAGGTCTTTCAAAATTGCACAAAATACGCCGAAATTGTTTGTAGCATGATTAAAAGGTCTGGGTGTGAATTTTTGATAGAGAGTGTGTTGTCGTTAAAGCACCTAGTTATTTCACAGCGTGGCAGAGGGCTGATGTTTGCCGAGTTTATTGAAGCTGTTTTTAAGGAAAGAAGTTTGGGTTTGGTCCCTGGGTCCCATCGTTTGCTCTAACATGTTGGAGAACCGTTGATAATTTCCACGTCAGTTGCCTGTTGTGCCCATTTTCAATAACGCCTCCCTCACCGGAAAAGCAGTCACCCAGCAGGACAGGCCTTCAGGGGGGGGGGGGGGGGGGGGGGGGGGGGGGGGGGGGGGGGGGGGGGGGGGGGCCCCTTTTAGTTCAGAGGCACATGAAAAGGCAATTTTATTTCAGGAGGGTCTTAGATTAAGTAAAAAGAGGTTTATTTGTTATCCAGCCCCCAAAAGAAAGAAAACGCTGCAAAAAAAAAAAGCACAATTTTTGATCATTTTTAAAAAAACACACACATGGATATACTTGGTGAGACTATAAAACCCCCGGCCCATTTTTCGAAAAGCAAGGAAAAATTTGTGCACACTTAAATCCTGTTCCGCTTTGGGGAAAAGTAGGCTATTGTGTGCGGTGGAAAAAGTGACAAAAATTTACAAAAAACATACCACGGGGACGAATGTAAAAAAAGAACATGGTGCCTATTCCATTATCCTCGATATAAAAAAATTTAAAAAAAAAAAAATAAAAAAAATATCAACAATGCCAAAAAAAGGGGGGGGGGGAAGTGGGAGAGAGGAGAGAGAGGTGAGGGGGGGAACTGAGAGAAAGGGGGGGGGTTTGAGGGGAGGAAGGGGGGGAGAGAGAAGGGACAGAAAGGGCAGCAGAAAAACGACAGACCGAAACAGACAGACAAAAGACGTTGGACAGAGACAGAGACAGCGGAGGAAAAAGTTTTTGGAAACCCGATTAAATGTTGATTTATAATCTTGGGGAAAAGGGGATATGTGTATCACTTTTTTTCATCAAAGATCTTGACAATTGTTTTACATTTTTTCCAGATTGTTTATTTTTTTGTTGGGGGGAAGCCTATTCCACAGCCAGCCCCCAGAATTGTAGCTTGATTTGAAAAGTGTTATTTAGGTAGAGGTAGCGTCCAATGAGTGTCCTAAAATTTTTATTTACTGTGAAGTGCTTTGTAAAATAAAGATGGGGCATTTCCATGCAAGATTTATGCATAAAACTCCTTTTTTGAAGAGAAGCTTGGACTTAAGGGGAAGAATGTTAATATCTGACTGGTCAGCAATGTTTAAAAAAAGTGATTTGTTTTTGGTAAGCTTTAGGGTGGTTTTGCCCCTCACTATTAATTGAAGTAGTAAAAAACCCCAGTGCTTTTCCACAAGGATATTTGTATGAGCAAACCCTCCTATTTATTTTAAGTAGTCAACACCCTCCTGCTGTTTCCACAGAGGTACTCAGTATGACAAACCTCACTTTTTTATTGAATTTGTCAACACCCCAGCTGTGTATTCCCCAGAGGTAGTCAGTATTTAGCAAACCCCCAATTTTTGAAAAGGCAACACACATTTTCCCAAAAAAGACACAGATGTCTCCCGTTGTCCCTCAGTTCGTGCCTCCTACCATTCCCCCAGTTTATGAACATCTGATTTTCACGTGGTGTTGTCTGATTGAAACAATGTTTGGTGATGTTGGGGAAAGGAAAGGGAGGATGGGAAATTTTTTGTGTGGGGAATTTCATGCTGGCACTGGGATAGGAGCTTTGTGTATAAAGGACGCTACCCAAAAAAGCCCCCAAAAGATTGTTTAAAGACCTCAGAGGATTTAGTCATCACTGTGTTTGGGAGAAAATGTTGATGTTCGCGGAATTTTTTTTTTGTTCTTATTTTATTTCTATATGCCACAGAGAGTAAACTATAAAATCAGACTCTTGTTAAAATGTCTCCATAAAACAGCACCTTCCCACCTCTGTGAAGTCTTCACCCGTAAATCCCTTTGTTTCCCCCCGCTCTGCTGCGATCCTTGTGTTAAGAATACCTGATTCATCCGTCCCCCCGTTGGCCCCTCGCTCTTTTTTCTGTTTTTTGGCAGTGATCTGGAATGACCTCCCCCTTCCCCTTAGCCAAAAAATTCTTTGACGCTTTTAAAACCCGGGCCCAAGACTTTTATTTCAACCTAAGTTCTCTCCTCTTGTTCCATTTCATTTTTGTCCCTGCCCCCAACGCCAATACCCCTTTACCCCGCCCAGTGTACAAACCCCCTTTTGTGTTTTGCCTGGGGGGGGAGGTGTGTGTATCTTTTTAATTTTTTTTTTTAAAAAAATAAAAAAAAAAAACAAAAAATATTCTTTTTAACTGGCTGCATGTGTTTAGTAGGTAAATGAAAGACTTTTTATTTGTTTTTTCGGTTAGTGCTAAATAAATTCTATGTATTTTTTTAAAGGTTTTATTTTCTTTTACGCAGAAGGAACTGTATGGCTCCATCAAGGGGGTCTAGGGTCACTGTTATTGTTTGTGCCCAACCCCAAAACCCGTTCCAAATTTTTCCATTTTCAAAGCGGAGGAAGAGTGGAATGGCTTTATGTGGTGTCCCCGCGCACAGAGACAGACAGCCAGAAAAGTGCAGAGCAATGACAGCTGAAACACAGGGGAGGGAGGAGAGGGGGCACATGTCTATATTTGACCATGCGTTGGGGGTGGGGGAGGGGGGGGGGGGGGGAAAAAGTCACCTGCAAGAACAAACTAGTGGTGGGGGTTTTTAAACCAACTGCTTGTGCAAAATAACGCCCCCATGTAGGCTTGGGTTACGGATGGAAGGGGGCGGGTTTGATTCCCATAAAAGTCATAGGGATTTTTTTTGGAACCCGGCGGTTCCCACCCGAGGAGTGTGCTGGGGCTGTGGGAAAGGGGGGGGACCACACAGTGAGCTTCATTCATGCGAGTTTGAGAGTGTTGTCAAAAATACCCGCCAAACCCCCGCAGGTTTTCTGTATCTCTTGGGCCTGGTTGAGTTTTGGGTATATTTGATAGTAAGGGTAGAGTACACCCTGTAAATAGTCTCAAAGCATTTTGCACTTCCCCAGCAGCATCATTTCGTCATCCTTTGTATTGTATCATTTCAAATTTTTTAAAAAGTCTCTGATTCAGTGGTCCCGTTGCTTGGTTCATGGTGCCTCGATTCCCTTTTGCCCATAACTTCTGTGCCTTTTGGTGGTTTGTGTCAAAACTTTGGGGTTGGAGGGTTTACAGGGGGGTCTTGGGGGAGTTGTGGGGGTTGCCCCTGGGGGGCAATAATCAGTCTGGCCCCCGCGAGAGTAATACTTCGTTAGTAGGGGGCTTTGTAGGTGGTGTCCTGGTATGTAGCTCAGAAAGGCCCATTTAAAAACCCCCAAAGTGACCCGAGCAGTGCGGGCCCCTCTGGCTGGGGCCCCACGGTGGCCATAGTGATGGGCTCCCTGTGGACTTCCGACTCTGGGTTTGGGCATTAAAAGAATTGGGTTTGGGTGTGGCGGGGGGGAATTGGAATGAGCGGGGGGGGGAAAAAGCGGAAGGGGGGTTCACGAGATAAAGGGAGCCCAAAAAAAAAAAAAAATTAATATATATCTTTATTCTCTCCCCTCTCTCTCTCATTCTTCTCTGTCTCTTGTCCCCTGTCTCTTCTCTCTTCTTGTTTTGGGTTTCATACATTTATTTTCCATTTTCCCGCCAAGGCAAGTGTATGCAAGGCACGGCGTTAACTGCCCCCCAACCCAAAAAGGAGCCGGGCAATGTGCACGTGTGTTTGAAATAAAACCCGCCTAGCTCTGACCGCACGGGAGATATGCTAAATTACCCCCCCCCCCCCCCCCCCCCCCCCCCCCCCCCCCCCCCCCCCCCCCCCCCCACCAAAACCCCACACACACACACACAACACATTAGCTGGGCCAAGCGAGTTCTCTGATACTGAACTTCACACACACACATTATATTCCAAAGCGTACTTGAAGAGTATGAGCGAGTATGAGCACACGTTTGCTGGGTGGAGGAGGTGAGGAGGGAGGTCATTGCAGGCAATATTGTCAGTAATGATGCAATGAATGCCTAGTATTTTTCTAACGTTTTGTTCCTGTACCTTTTTATTTTCTAAAGTATGAACGTGAGAGAATGGATGATATAGTAGGTAAAGTCATTTGACGTTTTATGATTTTTATTATTTTTAATTCTCAATACATTTTTTTTTACCTAAGTGTGTGCTGTGTAGGGTGCTAGCATGCTTGCAGGTGTGTATGAGTGTGTTTGTGCGTGTGTGTAGTATGTGTGTGTCATTTGTATTTTCCCATGTATTATTTTATAGGTTTTCCTTTTTTTACTGGTGCAGTTTATTGGTAAAGGTTGCAGTAATGTAGTATTTCAGTATTATCATCAAGAAATTTGTTCTTAGATAGATGGCTTGATGAAAAAAATCAAATGCATTGCTTATTCAATGTACCATCTGGAAATACAAATTTGACTTGACTTGACACACATGTGATTATTTTATTTTATTCTTTTATAGCAAGGATAATGGAATAAGGACTTATGTGCTTTTTTACATACTGTCCCCGTGTGTATGCAGTTTTGTAAATTTTGCCATCTGTTCCCACCGGCACACACCTACTCTTACGAAAAGCGGAGCAGGGTTTAACGTGCGCGCAAGGTTTTTTTGGTGCGTTCTCACACGGGGCCCCGGTTTTTGTTCATCCGAAAAAACTTTTGGGGGGAGTGGGGGGTCTGCACTGATGTTAATTAGGGGAAATATCCCCCTTTAAGGGAATCGACCGGGTCGTAGATTTCCGCCCAAAGTTTCTAACCACTAGGCTTTCCCCCCCCCCCCCCCCCCCCCCCCCCCCCCCCCTGTGTTGTGTGTGTGTGTGTGTGTGTGTGTGTGTGTGTGTGTGTGTGTGTGTGTGGTGTGTGTGTGTCTGCATGAGTATAATCAAAATTTTGGTGTTGATGGTGTTGTACTGTTTTGAGTTTTTTGTTTAGTAGTATCTCTGAAACAAAAAACAACACAACACACAAAACCCCACACACACACACACACACACAAACACACACACTCCCCTCACTTCTCCTCCCTTCTCTCCTCTTCTCTCTCTTTCCCCCTCTCCTCTCTCTCTCTCTCTCTTCTCTGTTTGAAGCTGCGAACATCTTGCGCACACGTTAAAACCTTTCCCCTTTTTGTAAAAAGTAGGCCCTTGTGTGCCCGGTGGGAACAGATGACAGAAACTACAAAAACCCATACACACAGGGGGTAGATTAAAAAAAATCATAAGGTTTTTTCCCTTTTCCCCCGGGTTAAAAAAAAAAAAACCTCTTTCTTCTTCCTTTACCCCCCCCCCCCCCCCCCCCCCCTCTCCCTTCTCTTCCTTTTACTGATTTGCTTATAGTTATAGTTGTTTTTTTCCTGATGAAGGTTTTTTTTTT
>CM054164.1:2292044-2304544 GCA_028751875.1 Rapana venosa
ATACACTTACAATAAAAATTTCCATACACACACAGGGCACACACACACACATACACTACAACACACATACACATACCAACCTCACATACACATACACACACACCTACACACAACACACCACACCAAAAAAAACACAAAAACAACACATAAAAACACATACACATACTCATAACAACACACACACAACACATAAAACACAAAAACACATACCACATACCCTACACACACTTACACACACAACACATACAAAAACACCATGCACACACACAACACAACACACCACATCCAACACACACCACACACACACAACTCATTCAATCACTACACATACACATACACATACACACCTATACAAAACACACACACCTTACCATACACAAAAACTTTCACAACCAACACTTAACACACGTCCATACACATACACACACATAAACATAGACACACAACCATAAACCATAAATACACACACAACACATCATACTTTCAAAATAACAGCACTACCACAGACAAAACAATACAATACACACATATACACAACGCATACACAAAACATATACAAACACACACAACACATACACAAAACCACACATCACATCACACACATACACATAAACATAAAACAACAAAAAACAACAACACATACACAACACATACACATCACATATCATAACATACCCCTACACATACCCAACAACACATACAACACTACACAAAAATACACACAACAAACACACACATCACATTCACTACACTACACATACATACACAAAAACACACACTCACCCCCACACAATAACACACTACACAACAAAACAGCAATACACACACACTTCACATACAAACTACACACAAACACTCACTACACACATACACATACACAACACACACATACACATACACTTTAACATAAACATAACACATACACATACTTTACAAACATTCACTACCATACACACATACACATCCGCTACACTAGACTTACACATACACTCACATACAAAACATTTGTACACACATATACACAAACCAAAAACATACCATACACAACCAAACACACATACACATACACATAAACTTCACATCAACATACACTTACACACACAACACAAAAACATACCATACACCCATAAACTAGACAGACAAAAACATAAAACCAAAATACCCACAACACATACACAACATACCACAATACACAACACATGCACATAAACACACAAACACAACTTTACACCATAACACATAGCTACACATACACATACACATCACACACATACACAACACCACAAAACAACACACACAAAACACATACACATAAACAAAAAACACACACCATACACACACTTTGCTTCACAAACATTCACATACCAACACACTACCATACCATACACTTAACTTAACATACACACACACCAACACAAACAAAACTTTCACAACACACAACATCACACACAAACACTACACACATACACACACACAAAACCATACACACACATACACAACACCACAAAAACCATAAAACAAAAACAACATACCATACACAACACTAAACACACACAAACAATACACAACATAAAAACCGGTGGCGCTGCTTTTTGGGGCGACGCGCTCTCCCCGGGGAAGCACCCAATTTCACGCAGGAAACTCGTGACTTTAAGTGGTATAAAATAATTATAAAAAAAAAAACACATACCATCACAACACACTACACATACCCCACAACCACAAAAAACCCAAAAACACACACATACACATACACATACACCACTACACATCACAAAAACTAAACATAAACCTCATACACATACTTATACAAACACATTCACATACACACAACATACACACCCAAAAAAACTACATTTAAAAAACAAAACCACCACAGCACACACACTACACATACACACCACATACCAACAAAACCCTTCTATACACACCATACACATACACACACTACACAAACACACACATACACATACACATACACACAATTTACACCCATACCTCACAACACATACACAACACCACAAAAACCCATACACACCCACTTACACACACTAACACCACATACACATCACACACACACAAACAATACACCACATTTCACATACACAACACTACACACACATAAAAATTCACAACCACCACAATCATATACACTACACATACACTTCAGATCACATATACAACACAAACACATCACAACATACACTTACCAAATACACAAAAACCAACATACACACAAACACATACCAACCACACACATACACAACATCACATACACATAAACATAAAATACACACACAACACATACTTTACACACATTCACATACACATACACAAAACATACCGCATACACTATTCACATACACAACACACACACTGTAACCCATACACATACGCACATACAAACCTACACAACACTACACATACACACAACCCCATACACATAAACTTTCACATACTTAAAACACTTACACACACTACACAACAACACATAAACATGACATGCACAACACATAAAAACATAAATACACACACATACACATACACACATATACACATACACATCACATACACACACATACACAACATTACACAAAATTTTTTACTACCATACACATACACAACACATACCACACATACCATACACATACCCAAAAAAACAACACACACAACACAAAACATACACACACATACACATACACATTACATAACACACATTCACAACACAAACAAATACACTACTCAAACACTTTACACAACACAACACACACACACACCCAAACACACAACACATAACACACCATACACACACATACACAACCAACACACATCACAACACAAAATCACACACATACACAACACACACTACACATAAACAAACTACACACATACCATACCATACACATCACACACAAAAACACAAACAGCCCAAATACACGGGGGTTGCGCGCTCTTGGGCGACGCGCTTCCCGGGGGAAGACCAAAATTTTTCACCGGGGAATCTCGTGACTTAAAGTGGTAAAAAAATAAAAAAAAAAATAAAAAAACACATACACAACCCATACACACATACACATCACACACACACAAAACACACACTAAAACATCACATACACACACATACACATACACACACAAATCACAAAAAACAAAAAACATCCAAAAATACAAATACTTAACACACACATTCTCATAAAAAACCACACTACACTTCCACATACACATACACTTACACATACACATACCATAACAAACACACATGCACACCACTACACATACACACACGTACTCAACACAAAAACATACCATAGACACACAACACATACAAAAACAACATAACACAAAATACACTACACATACATATACACAAAAACATGCACAACAATACACATACACACACAAAAACAAACCATACACATACACACACAAAACGTACACATAACACCCCAACACACATTTACACTACACAAAACATAACTACACCCATTGACAAACACACACATTCACATACACATACCAATACACACCATACATACACAACCACCATACACAACCATACACACACAACACACCACACTTAAAAAAAACACTTACACAAACCAACATACTATCACATCACATACACCCATTCACATACATGAACCATACACACACCCTACAAAAACACATGCACGTACACACACATATACACAATCACCACATACACATACATAACAACACAAAAAACACCAACACCCACAATACACAACCACAACATACCCACATACACATACACAAACACTACCAACTCAACACAAACATACACATACATATTAATATACAATAACAACACAAACACTCCATACACACACTCATACACATACACAAAACATACACATACACACACATACACCACACATACACATCCACACACAACACATACACACACACATACACATAAACATGAACAAAAAACATACACCCCATACACAAAAATACACCACATTCACATACCACTAAACTTTCACATACACAACACATACACACACATACACATCACGCTTAAAAACAAGACAACCATACACATACACACATACACACATTTACACATCACAAACAACACATCACTACAGATCACACACATCACACACATACACATACAAAAAACAACACTAAAAATCACCAAAAAAAATACCAACACACACACATACACATACAAAAACACTTACACAACCACACACACATCACACCAATCAGATACACAAAACACACATCACAATTTTTACACACACACATACACCCCAATACACATACACACACATACACGAACACATACACACACACACACATACACAACAAAAAGACATAAACATACACACACAACAAAATTTATACCACACATTAACATATACATACACACAACACAACACTTCTTTTACCCTAACACACAACAGGCAAAACACCATACTATACACATACACAAACACGTACACATACACACACATTCACATACACATACACATAACACATACAATACCACAGACCCTTACACACACCACATACACATACACACACACACAAACACAACCATCAACATACAAAAAACACATACACAACACATACCACAAACCCACAGAGTAAACAACATATTACATACACACGCATAACACACACATACACATAAACACAACTACACAACATCACACAACACACCACAAAAAAAACAAAACACTCATACACATATTTATACACCATTTTCCATAACATACATAAACACATCCACATACACTTACCATAAAAAAACACACAAAATGAACACAAATACAACACCCCAACACATACAACATTCACATACACACACATACACACACATACACAAAATACACGTACACATACACACACACACGTACACATATACAAAAGCATAAAAATACACACACATACACATACTTATACACTCACATTCACAAACACATACACACATACACATACACATACACACACACATGCACACACACACACATACACATGCACACACATGCACATTCACATACACACACATACACATACACAACACTTACACACACACATACACACAAAATACACACCATACACATACACACACACATACACATACACGTCCCACAAACACATACACACAAAATACACACACACATACACATACACGTACACACACATATACACTACACATCCACATACACATACACATACACATTCACATACACAAACACATAAACAACATACACATACACACACACATAAACACAAACACATACACACACATACACATACACACACATACACACACATACACATACTTATACACAAAATTCACATAAACATACACACATACACATCCACATACATTTACACATACACATACACACACATGAACACACATACACATACGCACACACATACGCATAAACATACACATACACATAAAACATTCACATACACTTACACACACACATACACACACATAAACAAGACATGCACATACACATAAACACACATACACACACACATAGACATACACATGCACACACATACACATACATATACACACATATACACATACGCATAACACATACACACACATACACACACATAAACATACACACACATACACATAAACATACACACACATACACATTGACATACACACACATTCACAATACTTACTCATACACTTACACATCACACCCACATGCACACACACACATACACATACATGAGGGGACGTCATCAACATGGCGAAAAAAACAGCGCCTAAAACCAGCGCGAGTGCAAATGCAAATACTTACAAAATGACAAAAACAAGACGACTAGATCTCCATCATGCTATCCTCAAACGGACGACAAGCAAAAATAACGAAGAGGGCAGCGATAAAGCACCCCCAAGACAAATTTCGACAAAAATTCAAGTCGGGCCGAGAAAGATCTGGATCTGGATCTACGCTCAAACAGTTTACCAGTGGCAACGACAACAGTCTTTCTGGCTGTGAAAAGAACACCTCGCAATTGCAAATTACATAGAACCATTCTGCAACTGGTTAAAAATAACCAGTCTGGAAAAGACCGTTGCCAAACCCAGACGCAACTACTAGCCCAAGGGCATCACAGAGAGACTGGGCCCCCACAAGGGAAACTCTGGCGGGGCCAACGACGGGAACGCAGACAGAACCATTTCTACCTGCCTCCCCACCACCGCCTCCACCATGCAGAAGCCCTTCAACACAACGGTGCCTACTCCACCTAGGCCAAAAACAACCTCAGCTGCCTGTACCCCAAAGAGGCCCAGTGGTCCAACAAATACACTAGGCCTAAAAAAGAAGAACCAGACCTGACAGGCACCAACTCTGACCGAAAAACATCTGACGTAAAAAACCATTAGTACAGAAAACATTCTGCTCTCCCTCTGTACTCCTTCTGCAAGATTCGGTTCTAAACGGGTTAATGGAAAAACGTCTAGACATCTTAGGGGTTCAGAGTGGAGAAAAAAATCATATCAAATCATGACATTCCTCTGATTATGAGTAGTGCCACTGCTATTAATAAACCCCATGCATAGTCGTTCATTGTGGGAAAAATGATCTGAAAAAGTCAGACCCCCAAGAAGCTAGCAAACACCTGTAAAATGTAAAACAAGTTTGGCTATTTTTCCCGGGATACGAAAGTTGTGATAAGCAAAGTTGCCCCTGTGAAAAATCCCAGCCTTCAATTGAAAAGAGAACTTTTCAATGCAATGAACCAAAGCAATGTGTCTTTTGTCTCACATGAAAATATGTACACTCATCACATTATAAAGATTCATTTCATCCTAAGTTCATGTTCAAGTATTCTGGCAAGAAACATTGGCAGGCACGTTCATGCCTGTTTTTGGGAAACACCGAAGAGGAAACCCAGAACTAGTTTCATCGCATGAACTAGTACCAGCCACCACCCTACGCCTTTGAAGACCGCAGCAACAGCCATCCTACAGCCGGGGACAGACCTCTACCGGGCAGGACAGCCCAGTGGAGGCAACATACCCCGCAGAATAATGTCCGTATGTTGAACAATCATTTGGGAAAATGGTGACATTTTGTATTCAATGCTTTGCACCAGCTGCGTACAGATAACAGACACTGTAATCTCCGCTCACAGCAGCTTTTCAACCGATTTGAACTGTTTTTTTTGCTCTGTTTTAGTTATTTATTATTTTTATTTAAATCTGTTCTCCCTTTTTGTGTTGTGATTAATTGAAATAGTTTACCTTTTTTATTTGTTTACTGCACTCTTTTAATTCAATACCATTTCATTCATATTTTACTCTATCAAATAGTTGCAATAGCTTTTTTTGTTTAAAACTGTATAATGCCTCTGAAAAATTCACAAATGCTTAAGATCTGCAGTGGAATGCTAGATCAATTTCCCACTATCTGCCATATTTAAATTCAACATCTTTCAAATAACGGGTATCAAGTTTTTAGTTACAGTCCCTGAATGTAAAGAAATGTAAACTACCTAAACTTCAGGGTTACTGATATCCACCTGTACATAAACATGTAAAATGCAGTTGAAAAAATCAACACAGCAATTATATACAAAAGGAGTAGATTATAATGTATGTTGTTCACCAAGCCCAATAACATTCCAGATTCATATTCATGTGCTGCACGGTAAAGTTTACAAATGATTTAGTCATGAAAATCGTATCGGTTTTATTACCGAAGGGAGCTAATGATTTTAATACAGAGTGGCTGCATTTACTACAAGATAATCAGAAGTGGCTGATAGAGAGATTTTAATGCCCACGGCCCCCTTTTTGGATAAAGGAATATACCATTTTCCTCAATCGTTTTTTAGAAAACATAATAGACTCTTGCCTGTGCCTACTAAATGATGGAATATCACGAGAATACCTGACATTGTACTCACAAGCCATCAGCATTTGATTTGTCTTTGATATCTTCTGCTCTTGCTCCAGAATGTACATGGGTAACAAGTGAAGATACATTGGGAAGTGAATCACCTACCTATTGTAATAACATTTAATGAAATGCCAATCCTCTGTGACACTGAAAAAACATAATTCCAAAATTTAAATATAAAGAGGGCCCATTGGAGAAGTTTAAAATATCCTTGCTGCCTACAATACAAACAAATTAGATTCTGATAATTCGACCAATTTTATTCCACTTTTACAAAAGCCATTATTCAAGCTGCGCACCTATCAATTCCCATCATTAAATCACTTAAATCAAAAAAGGTTTCAGGGAATGTTTGGTGACACCTGCTTGCGAAGAAGCAGTGACCAACAAGCATTAATGTTTAAAATGTATGTAAAAAAAAAGACACAGAAAACCACGAAAAACAGAAACAGGCAAAAAATTATAGCAACATGGTCATAAACTCAGGCAAAACGACAATATTGGTCGTCATTTTGTCCAGTACATATCAAGTCATACAGATCTAAAAATATGTGGAAAAAATTCATGAAATGAAAAGGTGTGACTTACCAACTTGTCCGATTAAGCTAAAAAACAACGAATTTCCATCCAATGCAGAAAAGGCTGAGGCTTTTGCAGATATTTTCCAGAATCCATGCGTATTGAAGGGCTCTCACTTTAAAAGCAGTAAGTACAGAAAATCTGAAGAGAACAAAAAAAGAATATGAAGACCCACTTTCTAATAACACCGGGAAAACATCAATGCCCCCAAAAACAATCAATGAAGTAAAAATGTAATTACATTTCTTCCCAATAAGAAACTTCTGTTGGGTTAGATGACATTCCAATGAATATGCTTAAACATTTACCAGAAAAATTCATTTTCTATTACATAAACTTTTCCAAAAATGTTGGACTGAAAGTGTTAGCCAGTCAACTGGAAGCAGTCCATCATTGTTCCCATTCATAAGCAAGGAAGCCAAAAAATGACAAAACAGTTACAGACCCAAGCGCTGCCAACACAGGTAAGCAAAGAGCAATCATTCTAAAGAAGGGTGGTATTATGTCAAAAATAAGGTAGCCAATCAAACAAGCAGCTTTCAAAAAAGCAGATCTGCAATTGAAAAAAACTAGTTAAACAGCAACACAAGTCAAACAACAGTTGCAAAAAAGAAAAAACTTACTTGCAACATTTTTGATGTCAGAAAAGCTACGTCAAGTCTGCATCTAAATTACTGCATAAAATGAAGACACTGGATAACTGGCATGTTAAAGTATACAAAACTTTTTTGTAACAGAATATAAAAAGTGAGATAGGAATACAAATTCACACCTAGTCATCCATATGGGTTACCACAGGGTCTGTATAGCCCTTTCTGTTAATAACTGTTATACGATCTACCCACAAAAATGTCTAAAAATATCATCCTAGTACAATATGCTAAAGAAATGTATGGATAATGTCACTAGAACGCATACAAACAAAGAGGGGAAATTTATTTTACCAAAAAAATCTATCAAAAAGATTAGATAATTAATAAAATATTTTTGAAAAAGTCGACATTTCAACAGAAAAAAACCACATTAAACTTTAAAAAATGGCAGTGACCCAGATACCTAACCGCAGTTAAGGAAAGGGGGGAGCTAATTCATACACAAATACTGTCAAATTTTTAGCATAATACTTACATCAAAATTGACTTGAATGCCAATTGGGTACATTTTACAAAAGCTAGAAAATGTATTAAATTCTTAAAAATGGTTACTCAGACAGCTTGGGGACAAGAATAGTCCACTCAAAACTTAGCTACGTCACTTAGCTACGTCACTTATACTCAAGCTGTCTTATGGACAAAAGTTTTTTTATGCTCCCAATTATTTACTGAAAAAACTCCAAAGTGTAGACTGTAAACATATAAACTTGCACTTGGTTACCATTCCACACCTCCACACATACACACACATACCACACCCCCATACACAAAACCATTTCACATCCATACACATACACACACACATACACACACACAACACATACATACACATACACTACAAAAAACAAATACAACCACATACACAACCATTCCTACACACACACATACACAACACATACACACACACATACCAAAACACATACACACACAACACAACACACAAAACTAACACACATACAACACATACACATACACAAAACATACACATACACATACATACACACACACATACACATACACATACACGTACACACACATATACACATACACATCCACATACACACACACATACACATACACATTCACATACACATACACATACAGATACACAAACACATACACAGACATACACATACACATACAAACACATACACACACATATACATACACACACATATACACATACACACACACATACACATGCACATAAACATAAAGATACACACACATGCACATACTTATACACACACATTCACATACACATACATACATACACATCCATATACACATACACTTACACATACAAATACACATACACACACATGGACACACACACACACATACACATACACACACACATACACATACACATACACTCACATACACATACACACACACCTACACACACACACACACACACACACACCACCCATACACATACACATACAAACACATACACATACTCATACACATACACACACACATACACATACACACAAAAACACATACACACATACACATACACACAACTTACACACACATACACATACACAAACACACATGCACCCCACACATACACATACACACACACATACGCATACACACACACACTTACACACACATACTCATTCAAATACACATACACATACACATACACATACACACCTATACAAATACACACACCACACTACACATACACAAAAACATTCACATACACATACACTTATACACACGTACACATACACATACACACACATAAACATAGACATGCACATACACAAAAAACACATAAATACACACACATACACATACACATACATAACACACATATACACATACACATGCACATACACACACATACAACACATACAAATATACACACATAACACATACATACCAACATACACATACACATCACACACATACACAACACACACAATACACATACACACACATAACACACTACACCATACAACCATAAACATACAAAACACATACACTAACACATGACATACACACACATTCACATACACATACACACATACACAAAACATACATACACTTACACATAATACACATACACACACAACACATACACACACAACCACAACATACACATACACCATACACACACACAACATACACACACATACACATACACACATACACACCACATACACACACAACATACACATACACAAAACACAAACATACACATACACACACATACACAACACAACCACACACAAACACATCACAACAACACACGTGCCCTGTGCACGCCTCCCCGAACAGCCAATCACCAAATCCAAAAAAATTAAAAAAAAAATACCATACACATAACATACACATACAAACACAACACACACAACATAAAACACACATACACACACATACACACACACACATAACACATACAAAACACTAAACCCATACACAATACAAACATACATACACACATACACACCAAACATACCTACATACAAATACAACACACATCACATACACATACACATACACACACACATACACATACACAAACACATCCATAACACACACAAACACACACACACAACACATACAACACTTACACATACACATAACACAAACAACAACACATACAAACATACACATACACTACACAACATACACATACACAACTCATACACAAAACAATACACACACTACACAACACACACATACACAACACAACACACAATCACATACACATACACTAACAACACAATACACTCACAACACAACACAATACATAACAAACACATACACATCAATACACATAAACAAACACACAACACATACACAACAATATCACACCAACACTACACATACACATACACACTAACACAAAATACACATCACACACAACATAACACACAACAATACACATACACATAACACATACACAACACATACACATAACCACATACACAATACAACCATACACATACACACACAACCATACACAATCAACACATACATCACACACACATACCCAAACACACATACACACAATATCACAAATAAAACACATACACAAAACACATACACACACTACACACATACACTAACACACAACAACACACAACACACATAACACAAACACATAACACACATACACATACAAAACAAAACATCACTACATATAAATAAACAATATATACACACACACATACACATACACACACAACATACACATACACATACATACACACATAAACACACACATACACAACAATAACACATACACATACACATTCAATACAACACATACACAAACACAACACATAAACATACACAACACACACAAACACACATACAAACACATAACCAA
>CM054164.1:2309544-2312044 GCA_028751875.1 Rapana venosa
TTTATCTGTTCTCCTCTTTGTGTTGTGATTTAATTGAAATAGTTTACCTTGTATTATTTGTTTACTGCACTCTTTTAATTCAATACCAGTTCATTCATATTTTACTCTATCTATAGGTTGCAATAGCATTTTTGTTTAAAACTGTATAATGCCTCTGAAAAATTCACAATGCTTAAGATCATGCAGTGGAATGCTAGATCAATTTCCACTAATCTGCCATATTTAATTCAACATCTTTCAAATAACAGGTATCAAGTTCTTATGTTACAGTCCCTGAATGTAAAGAAATGTAAACTACCTAAACTTCAGGGTTACTGATATCCACCTGTACATGAACATGTAGATGCTGTTGATAAAATCAACACAGCAATATATATACAAGAAGGAGTAGATTATAATGTATGTTGTTCACCAATGCCTAATAACATTCCAGATTCATATTCATGTGCTGCACGTGTAAAGTTTACAAATGATTTAGTCATGAATATCGTATCGGTTTATTTACCGAAGGGAGCTAATGATTCTAATACAGAGTGGCTGCATTCACTACAAGATAATCAGAAGTGGCTGATAGGAGGAGATTTTAATGCCCACGCGCCTTTTTGGGATAAAGGAAGTATATCCATTTCCTGCAATCGTTTTTTAGAAAACATAATAGACTCTTGCCTTGCCTACTAAATGATGGTAGTATCACGAGAATACCTGACATTTGTACTCACAGAGCATCAGCATTAGATTTGTCTTTGATATCTTCTGCTCTTGCTCCAGAATGTACATGGGTAACAAGTGAAGATACATTGGGAAGTGATCACCTACCTATGTAATAACATTTAATGAAATGCCAATCCTCTGTGACACTGAAAAAGACATAATTCCAAAATTAAATATAAAGAGGCCGATTGGGAGAAGTTTAAAAGTAATCCTTGCTGCCTACAATACAAACAACTTAGATTCTGATAATATCGACCAATTTTATTCCACTTTTACAATGCCATTATTCAAGCTGCGCACCTATCAATTCCCATCATTAAATCACTTAAATCAAAAAAGTGTTCAGGGAAGTTTGGTGGACACCTGCTTGCGAAGAAGCAGTGACCAACAAGCATTTAATGTTTAAAATGTATGTAAAAAACAAGACATCAGAAAACCACGAAAAACAGAAACAGGCAAAAAATTATAGCAACATGGTCATAGCTCAGGCAAAACGACAATATTGGTCGTCATTTTGTCAGTGACATATCAAGTCATACAGATCTAAAAATAGTGTGGAAAAAATTTCATGAAATGAGAAAAGGTGTGACTTTACCAACTTGTCCGATTAAGCTAAAAAACAACGAATTTCCATCCAATGCAGAAAAGCTGAGGCTTTTGCAGATATTTTCTCAGAATCCATGCGTATTGAAGGTCTCTCACTTAAAAGCAGTAAGTACAGAAAATCTGAAGAGAACAAAAAAGAATATGAAGACCCACTTTCTAATAACACCGAATACATCAATGCCCCAATAACAATCAATGAAGTAAAAGATGTATTACATTTTCTTCCTAATAAGAAAACTTCTGTTGGATTAGATGACATATCCAATGATATGCTTAAACATTTACCAGAAAAATTCATTTTTCTAT
This sequence comes from Rapana venosa, assembly GCA_028751875.1. Taxonomy (NCBI): domain Eukaryota; kingdom Metazoa; phylum Mollusca; class Gastropoda; order Neogastropoda; family Muricidae; genus Rapana; species Rapana venosa. The sequence continues at coordinate 2,311,168 of CM054164.1, forward strand.
TACATAAACTTTTCCAAAAGTGTTGGACTGAAAGTGTTATGCCAGTCAACTGGAAGCAGTCCATCATTGTTCCCATTCATAAGCAAGGAAAGCCAAAAATGACAAAACTAGTTACAGACCCATAGCGCTGACTTCTAACACAGGTAAGCTAATGGAGCGAATCATTCTAAGAAGGATTGGTGTATTATGTCAGAAAAAATAAGGTAGTTCCAATCAATCAAGCAGGCTTTCAAAAAGGCAGATCTGCAATTGATAATCTAGTTAAACTAGCAACACAAGTCAAACAACAGTTTGCAAGAAGAAAAAACTTACTGCAACATTTTTTGATGTCAGAAAAGCCTACGATCAAGTCTGGCATGCTAAATTACTGCATAAATTGAAGACTACTGGATTATCTGGGCATGTTTATTATTATATCAAAAGCTTTTTATGTAACAGAAGTATACAAGTGAGAGTAGGGAATACATATTCACACTCTAGGTCACTCCATATGGGTTTACCACAGGGTTCTGTTATAGCCCCTTTTCTGTTTAATATACTGTTATACGATCTACCCACAAAAATGTCTAAAAATATCATCCTAGTACAATATGCTGATGATATATGTATGTGGATGAATGTCACTATGAAGCGCAGTACAACAAGAGGATGATTCATTATACCAGAAAAATCTATCAAAAAGAGTTAGATAATTTATATAAAATATATTTTTGAAAATGGTCTGACATTTTCAACAGAAAAAACGCACATTATGCTTTTTAACAATGGCAGTGATCCAGATACACTACCGCAGTTTAAGATTGGAGGGGAGCTAATTCAGTACACAAATACTGTCAAATTTTTAGGCATATTACTTACATCAAAATTGACTTGGAAT
>CM054164.1:2319544-2324045 GCA_028751875.1 Rapana venosa
ATGCAGAAGCCCTTCAACAGCAACGGGTGCCTACTCCACCTAGGCCTAAACAACCTCAGCTGCCTGTATCCCCCAAAGAGGTCAGTGTGTCCAACAAATAACACTAGGCCTAAAAAAGAAGAACCAGACCTGACAGGGCACCAGACTCTGACGCGAAAAACATCTGACGTCAAACCATGTAGTACAGAAGAACATTCTGCTCTTCCCTCTGTACTCCTTCTGCAAGATTCGGTTCTAAACGGGGTTAATGGCAAACGTCTAGGACAGTCTTATGGGTTCAGAGTGGAGAAAAGAAAATCATATCAAATCAGTGACATTCCTCTGATTATGAGTAGTGCCACTGCTATTAATAAACCCCATGCAGTAGTCGTTCATTGTGGGGTAAATGATCTGAAAAAGTCAGATCCCCCAAGAAGCTAGCAAACACCTGGTTAAAAATGTAAAACAAGTTTTGGCTACTTTTCCGGGTACGAAAGTTGTGATAAGCAAAGTTGCCCCTGTGAAAAATCCCAGCCTTCAATGAAAGAGAACTTTTTAATGCAATGAACCAAAGCAATGTGTCTTTTGTCTCACATGAAAATATGTACACTCATCAATCATTATAAAGATTCATTCATCCTAACGTTCATGGTTCAAGTATTCTGGCAAGAAACATTGGCAGGCACGTTCATGCTTGTTTTGGGAAACACCGAAGAGGAAACCCAAACTAGGTTTTCATCGCATGAACTAGTACCAGCCACCACCCTACGCCTTTGAAGACCGCCAGCAACAGCCATCCTACAGCCAGGGACAGTACCTCTACCAGCAGGACAGCCGCAGGTGGAGGCAACATACCCGGCAGAATAATGTCCGTATGTTGAACAATCACTTGGAATGGTGACATTTTGTATGTCAATGCTTTGCACCAGCTGCAGTACAGATAACAGACACTGTAATCTCCGCTCACAGCAGCTGTTTCAACCGATTTGGAACTGTTTTTGTTGCTCTGTTTTAGTTATTTATTTATTTTTATTTATCTGTTCTCCTCTTTGTGTTGTGATTAATTGAAATAGTTTACCTTGTATTATTTGTTTACTTGCACTCTTTTAATTCAATACCAGTTCATTCATATTTTTACTCTATCTATAGGTTGCAATAGCATTTTTGTTTAAAACTGTATAATGCCTCTGAAAAATTCACAAATGCTTAAGATCATGCAGTGGAATGCTAGATCAATTTCCACTAATCTGCCATATTTAATTCAACATCTTTCAAATAACAGGTATCAAGTTCTTATGTTACAGTCCCTGAATGTAAAGAAATGTAAACTACCTAAACTTCAGGGTTACTGATATCCACCTGTACATGAACATGTAGAATGCTGTTGATAAAATCAACACAGCAATATATATACAAGAAGGAGTAGATTATAATGTAAGTTGTTCACCAATGCCTAATAACATTCCAGATTCATATTCATGTGCTGCACGTGTAAAGTTTACAAATGATTTAGTCATGAATATCGTATCGGTTTAAATTTACCGAAGGGAGCTAATGATTCTAATACAGAGTGGCTGCATTCACTACAAGATAATCAGAAGTGGCTGATAGGAGGAGATTTTAATGCCCACGCGCCTTTTTGGGATAAAGGAAGTATATCCATTCCTGCAATCGTTTTTTAGAAAACATAATAGACTCTTGCCTGTGCCTACTAAATGATGGTAGTATCACGAGAATACCTGACATTTGTACTCACAGAGCATCAGCATTAGATTTGTCTTGATACTTCTGCTCTTGCTCCAGAATGTACATGGGTAACAAGTGAAGATACATTGGGGAAATGATCACCTACCTATTGTAATAACATTTAATGAAATGCCAACCTCTGTGACACTGAAAAAGACATAATTCCAAAATTTAAATATAAAGAGGCCGATTGGAGAAGTTTAAAAGTATCCTTGCTGCCTACAATACAAACAACTTAGATTCTGATAATATCGACCAATTTATTCCACTTTTACAAATGCCATTATTCAAGCTGCGCACCTATCAATTCCCATCATTAAATCACTTAAATCAAAAAAGTGTTCAGGAATGTTTGGTGGACACCTGCTTGCGAAGAAGCAGTGACCAACAAGCATTTAATGTTTAAAATGTATGTAAAAAACAAGACATCAGAAAACCACGAAAAACAGAAACAGGCAAAAAATTATAGCAACATGGTCAAGCTCAGGCAAAACGACAATATTGGTCGTCATTTTGTTCCAGTGACATATCAAGTCATACAGATCTAAAAATAGTGTGGAAAAAATTTCATGAAATGAGAAAAGGTGTGACTTTACCAACTTGTCCGATTAAGCTAAAAAACAACGAATTTCCATCCAATGCAGAAAAGGCTGAGGCTTTTGCAGATATTTTCTCAGAATCCATGCGTATTGAAGGTCTCTCACTTAAAAGCAGTAAGTACAGAAAATCTGAAGAGAACAAAAAAGAATATGAAGACCCACTTTCTAATAACACCGAATACATCAATGCCCCCAAAAACAATCAATGAAGTAAAAGATGTATTACATTTTCTTCCTAATAAGAAAACTTCTGTTGGATTAGATGACATATCCAATGATATGCTTAAACATTTACCAGAAAAAATTCATTTTTCTATTACATAAACTTTTCCAAAAGTGTTTGGACTGAAAGTGTTATGCCAGTCAACTGGAAGCAGTCCATCATTGTTCCCATTCATAAGCAAGGAAAGCCAAAAAATGACAAAACTAGTTACAGACCCATAGCGCTGACTTCTAACACAGGTAAGCTAATGGAGCGAATCATTCTAAGAAGGATTGTGTATTATTGTCAGAAAAATAAGGTAGTTCCAATCAATCAAGCAGGCTTTCAAAAAGGCAGATCTGCAATTGATAATCTAGTTAAACTAGCAACACAAGTCAAACAACAGTTTGCAAGAAGAAAAAACTTACTTGCAACATTTTTTGATGTCAGAAAAGCCTACGATCAAGTCTGGCATGCTAAATTACTGCATAAATTGGGAAAACTACTGGATTATCTGGGCATGTTTATTATTATATCAAAAGCTTTTTATGTAACAGAAGTATACAAGTGAGAGTAGGGAATACATATTCACACTCTAGGTCACTCCATATGGGTTTACCACAGGTTCTGTTATAGCCCCTTTTCTGTTTAATATACTGTTATACGATCTACCCACAAAATGTCTAAAAATATCATCCTAGTACAATATGCTGATGATATATGTATGTGGATGAATGTCACTATGAAGCGCAGTACAACAAAGAGGATGATTCATTATACCAAAAAATCTATCAAAAAGAGTTAGATAATTTATATAAATATATTTTGAAAATGGTCTGACATTTTCAACAGAAAAAACGCACATTATGCTTTTTAACAATGGCAGTGATCCAGATACACTACCGCAGTTTAAGATTGGAGGGGAGCTAATTCAGTACACAAATACTGTCAAATTTTTAGGCATATTACTTACATCAAAATTGACTTGGAATGCTCATATTGGATACATTTTAACAAAAGCTAGAAAATGTATTAATTTTCTTAAAATGGTTACCAGACAGTCTTGGGGACAAGATATAGTCACTCTGAAATGCTTAGCTACGTCACTTAGCTACGTCACTTATACGGTCCAAGCTGTCTTATGGACAAGAAGTCTTTTTTAGTGCTCCCAATTATTTACTGAAAAAACTCCAAAGTGTAGACTGTAAAGCATATAAACTGCACTGGTGTACCATTCCACACCTCCACACATACACACACATACACACACATACACATAACCATACACATCCATACACATACACACACACATACACACACACATACACATACATACACATACACATACACATACAAATACATACACACATACACATACACATTCACATACACACACACATACACATACACATACACACACACAACACATACCATACACACACATACACATACACACACAAACTTACACACACATACAAACACATACACATACACACACATACACATACACATACATACACACACACATACACATACACATACACGTACACACACATATACACATACACATCCACATACACACACACATACACATACACATCACATACACATACACATACAGATACACAAACACATACACAGACATACACATACACATACAAACACATACACACACATATACATACACACACATATACACATACACACACACATACACATGCACATAAACATAAAGATACACACACATGCACATACTTATACACACACATTCACATACACATACATACATACACATCCATATACACATACACTTACACATACAAATACACATACACACACATGACACACACACAACACAACCTACACACACACATCACATACACATACACTCACATACACATACACAACACCTACACACACACACACACACACACCACACTACACATACACATACAAAAAATACACATACTCATAC
>CM054164.1:2324545-2341206 GCA_028751875.1 Rapana venosa
ATAAAATTATGGTGTTGTGATGTTAAGTTCCCAAATGAAAAAAAGAAAAAGGAGAACTGGAATTGTTTTCTTGTGGAGCCAGTTGTTGTAAATTTTGTTTTGGATGTGTAAGTTTGGGGAAACTCCCCCCTTGACAATTATTGGAGGAAACCAAAGCTTTTTTTTTTTTTGAAAAAAGGGATTGAATTTTTGAAACCCATGTTTTGGAATCCATGCCTTCCCGTTTTTGGGGCGGGTTTAAATTTTTAAAAAAGTTCTAAATATTGGATTAGGGTTTTGTCGACACACACACAGACACACAAAACAACAAACCCCAAAAACAAACAACACCACACCACCACACAAACACAACACAAAACAACCACTTTTACTGAAAATTTTTGTGTGACTTTGTCCTTGGGCAAACCCCATAAAAAAGTTTTATATTATTGTTCCCCTTGGGAATAAAGTTATCTTAATCAATTAGTAAATCATTTAGTCATCAATCGCCAAGCTCAGTAAATCAATCAAAAACAATCAGTAATCAATCAGTAAATCTTTTTTTTTCTTTACCCGTGTTTTTTTTGTTTAAAACCCTTTTGGGGTTTCTGTTCCCTTTTTTTTTTCCCCCTCTTCTTTTTATTATTTTTTAAAAATTTTTGCTTGTTTGGAGTGATGAGGGAGGAGTGGTGAGGAGGAGTGTGTGTGTGTGTGTGTTTGGGGTTTTTTGTGTTTTTTTTGTGTATGTGTGTGGGTGTGTGTTTTAAAGTGTGTGTGTGGGGTGTGTGTGTGTGTGTGTGTGTTGTGTGTGTGTGTGGGTTTGTGTGTGGGGTTTTGTGTGGTGTGTGTGTGGGGCCCTTCAATGTTTCTTCTTCAAAAAAAAGTGATATTAGACAAATGTTGGGGCGGGGTAATGAAGCTGTGTTAAGGATCGGGAGGATGAGGGTGTATGTGCGGGTAAGCAATATTTGTAAAATGTTTTATTTGTGTAATTTGTGTGTGTGTGTGTGTGTTTGCGTTGTGTTTTTTGGGTGTTTGTGTTGTGTGGTAAGTGGTGAAGTGTGTGCGCGTGTGTAAATTTTTTTTTTTTTATTTATTTTTTTATTTTCTTTTATTTTTAGAAAAAGGAATGAGCATAATGGTTTTTTATCCCGTAGTGGTTTGCAATTTGTAAAATTTTTTTATCTGGGTTTTGGGGGAGTTTTCCAAAGGAAAAAATATTTGAAAAAGTTCGAAAAGGGTCAGGTTTAGGGATTACTTCCCCAAAGGGTATTTTTAAGAAATTCTACGTGCAAGACTAAAGCTTTTTTGCTAAAAAAAGGTTTTTTGGGGGTTTGGGGGAATAAATGTGTTGAGAAAAATTTTGGGGTGTGTTGTGCTGGTTTGTGTGTGTGTGTGTGTTGTGGTGGTGGTGTGTGTTGTGTGTGTGGTGGGTGTGGGGTATGTTTGTGGGGGGTTTTTTTTCGGTGTGTGGGGTTTTTATTTTTAATTTTTTTTTTTTTATTTTTTTTTTATTTTTTTGTTGTTTTTTTTATTCGGGAAATGGAATCCCCCATAATGCCTTTTTAATCCAGTTCCGTGTGTATGCGGTTTTGTAAAGTCTGCATCTCTTCCCCCGGACAAATAGCTATGTTGAAAAACGAAAAGGATTATGTGTGAAAGATGTTCGAACCCTGGCCCCGGTTTATAGAAAGAAGGGGTTTTGGGGGGAGTGGGTCTGATGATTTAATCCCGGGGAAAATTTCCCCTTTAAAAAGGGAAAGAAAGGGGTGTGTTGCGGGCAATTTAAACTAGGCTTCCCCTTTCCCCCCTTTCCCCCCAAAGCGTGGTGTGTGGTTGTGTTTGTGTGTGGTGTGTGTTTGTGTGGTTGTGTGTGTGTGGTTTGTGAAGAACAAAAAACAAGGATCAAAAATTTATTGATTGTCAGAAAAGATTTTTGAAAAAAAAAATTTAGGGTAGGTCAGTCAGAGAAGTTTCTGATGCTATGGTATCCTGTAACCGTAAACCCGTCGTGTGGGGGAGGAAACCCCTAGAAAAAAAAAAACATATGGAGACTTGGGAGGAGTTGGGCCCCCGTAATATCTAAGCCCACAGAAAAAAAAGAAAGACAAAAGCAACGCGAATGATACGGATCGGACGAGGGGGTTCCACGACGGTTTCCATTGAAATTAACACAGGTGGAAGTGAAAGTCGCTAAGGAGTTAACACTTATTAAGTTGAGCAAAATAATTGGTAATGGAACGTCGTACATTACAGTGCCGGTACAATCACGAACTCGAGTATGAAGATAGTCCGATATAAATGGGACTATTGGACTCGGAGAAGTGAGATGGGCAGGATTTTGGTGAGACATTTGATGAAAGAAGGCAACAAGACTGGATACCGTGGCACAGAGAAATAAAATGGAGTGGATTTATGTCAGAAGGAAGTCGTGGGGTGCATTTCAGCTGTAACGGCTTCCAGAGGCTTATTAGCATGGTGTGGAAGCCACGACTCAATATAAAATCTATGCCTAATGACATAAGATGAAGAAAAGTAGAAAGAATTTTATGAGATCTTGAAGTGACATTAAGACCCTACAAGACGGGACTCTCATCTCCCGGGGAATTTAACGCCAAAGTAGGTTCTGATAAAAACACAATGGGCCGGAAAGTTGGTCAGATTGGAATGGGAGTAGAAAACGCCAGGGGGATAGTAGCTGGAGTTTGCCTGGCCACAGAATACATTGCAATTACTCTATCAAGAGTAGGATGGACACTGGTTCCGCAAACGGCAAACATAACCAAATAGATTTTATCTTACACGGGCTACAATCAGATCACAGAGAGCCACGCATATGGAGCTGATTGGCAGGCACAGACTAGTCAGAGGTATTAAAGAGCTGAGACAAAAACAAACAGCTGCAAACCACGTATCAATTTGAGGGAAAAATGACAGATCCGCTGTGAGGGAGGATTCCCAGTCAGTAGGCGGCATTTTGGGTTAACTCTGGACTGATATTATAAAAAACTTCACTGAGGCAGTCGCGAATCAAGCGGGCGTATCGGTTTCGCGGAATAAACACCAGATGGATCAACGCCTTTGGATCTGCGATACACGAAGAGCATGGACTAAACAGGTTTCACTAAAGCAAACGGGAGGCAACAATATCTAACAGAAGTCAATGTTAACAGGAGAGAGAAGTGGATCAGTGATTCATTGTGATGAGATAAAAAAAATATGGAAAGGGGGACCAGTCAAAAAGGATCGGCACTGACGAAACTACAAAACCATCAACCAAATCTCAGTATTGAGACGTGGAAACATCTCCCCGGAACGCTCAGAAGCATTGAAGGTTGGTTGAATATGTCAAGGACTGTACTACAAATCAATACACTGACAAGAGATATAGAAGCGTAGCCGCAACAATCAAGCGCACCTCGCCAGTACCTATATGAGGGGAAGAAGTGGAAGAAGATCCGCAGATACCCGTAGGAAAGTAGGATAGCAGACAATCTACCGCCAGAGTGTCAAGATGGTGGCGACAAAGTATTAATATGTAAGCTATTGTAGCAGATTTGGGAGACCCAAAGTGGCCAAAGACTATGGGAAAAACTCATAAACTGAGCGGGGAATTTCCGCCAATCGCCACAACTTAAAACATCGTTAGTAGCAGCAAGATCATGTCAAAGTTATTTTGACTCGCTAAAGAAGCGGCAGAGAAAAGAAGAAAAGACACTTGCGAGGAACCAGCTGGGTTAGTGCAGCGGAGACACTTCGAAAAGATTTTTCACTGCATCTGATGAAAAAAATCTCACATCGAGCGCTGATCCAATCATCGCTTTCAAGCAGGCTATTTGACAGATGTATGGCCGAAGGCTGTGGAGGTCGTCGAATGTTTGGATTTAAGAAGGGCAAGTGCAAAATCCAAGCACTCTAAACTGCATGCAGTGAGTTTTGAAAATAGGTCGGCGACTAATCAACCAGGTGGGGTGAACGGATGCTGTAATCTCCAGTCTGTTCAATTGTTTTGGCAAACAAATGCGAGAGACTATGGATTCCACTTAATCTCATGGCGGCAGACCTCATCCACTTACGGTTTGCGAAGAATTGAGCATGGGGGAAGTAAACCAGAGCTGCAAGAATTACGGCCGATTGAGAACAGAGTGGGAGCATATGGGATGGAGGTGAGCTGGAGAAAAGAAAGTACTTGTGAAAAGCACGGCGCAATTGCCACGTAAATTTAATGACGGCAAAATGGAGGGGTAATGTTTTCATACTCGTGTACCACTCAAAAGGCGGGGGAACGACGTCAGAATAAAGTCCGAATAGCCATGGAGGCAAATTTCATGAACAATACCATATGGAAAGATAAAGGATAGTTTCATAAACTAAGTTACCACGCTATTTCGTCAATCTGCGTATTCGGAATTGAACCTTGGACATTGATGCTTGAAACAGCACAGGAATCAGTATTGCACCAAACTGCACTAGAAAATATGGGATTTCTGCGAGAGAACGAAAGAAAAGATTAGTCAAGAGTTAATAACACCGTGGCAGGTCACAGGCCCTTCTCAATCGTCAAGAAGAACCAGTGACATGGTTCGGCACGTACCGCACAAACTTGCAAAAACAGATATGCGGGAACACTCAATGGTGTAGAAGGAGGGAAGAAGAACGTATGGATGGACGGGGGGGGGGGCCACTCGAGAATAGACAGGATGAATGACTCGGCACTATGCGTAGGGAGGACCGAGAGGGATGGAGGAGGTTACCACGGCATGTCTTTATGTCTCCCCAGACGCCAATGTCACGGGTTTGATGATGACAACAAAAACTAGTATGTGTGTATGTTTTATTGTGTTATGTTGAATGAGATGTGTGGATGTAACACACACCACCAAAACAAAACCCACACAAAACATGGTGAAAGAGGAAGGTTTGAAAACAGCACTCTCTTTGTCACCCCACCCAAACATTTCTCCCAAAAGAAAATAAAACTTCAGCAGCCCCACGTGTGAGCAGCAATCTGTCTGTTGTTGCTGAATGTTTGTATCTTAGTCTTCTCTTGTCTGCTTTCTGTCTGTACGTCGTTTCTTAGTCTTCCTCCTGGTTTGTTTGCTGATGTAGTTGTTTCTTAGTTTTCTCTGTCTGTTGTGTCTGTACGCTGTCTGTTGACAGTCTGCGTTTTGTTTTGCGGGTGCACAATTCTTTTACAACAACAACCCCACACAAATTCTAGATCTCTATCTATTATATATATATATATTATATATATATCTTATTATATTTATATATATTACTGGACATAAAGAGTGAGGAAAAACAGTGAGGTACCCATCTACCAACTTCATATGCTCATAAAAAATTTTAGTCTCGATTGAGAAAAACCAACAAAAACTAAAGATACAATTTGACTGAGCTTGGGGAATAATTTGAGTAGGGACATGCCTTCGCTGACCTGACTCGAGTTTCGGCTCTGGTTGAGCACTCTTCAGAGTCCGGCACTCTTTGAAACTACTCCTCTTTGTGGTATGTAAGGCAGACACTCCGATTTCTAAGTGCTATTGCAGCCTAAGCATAAATAGATAATTTTGTGTCCTACACCGAGCCGCGAAGATTGAAAAACGAAAGAGAAGGAAAACTAGCAAAAAATAATAGTGGTTAAAAATGTTCTCTAAAAATGCGTATGAAATAAGTGGTAATGAAATCTTTGTGCCTTATGATTTTTGGGGATCCTTTTTTATATCTAAAGGATGCAAGGGAGATCATACAGTCTGTGTCCAGCCAATGGGTCAATTTTAGCTGGATAGCAATGTTAACCCGAACATTGTCAGACACATTTGAGTGTTGACACAGGCAGAAGAAGTTGAAGATAAATGGCCTTTACTTGGATCTCAGAAGAGATGCTATTTCCCCACTTGACCAATTATATAACTGAGACAAAAGAGTGAGGAAAAACAAGTGCAGGTAACCAATTACAACTTCATTCTGATCATAAACTAATTTTAGTCCTAGATTCGAGGAATAAAAACAAAAAACTACAAGATAAAACTTTGAAGGCAGCATTAGGGGAATATTTGAGTAAGGACCATGCCTTCGGCCTGACCTGACTCGAGTTTCGGCTCCTGGTTGAGCACTCTTCAGAGGTCCCGACACTCTTTGAAACTTCACTCCTCCTTTGTGGTAGGTAACGGCAAGACACCCTCCAGAATTTATAAGTGTCTATTGCCAGCCTAAGAATAAATAGATAATTTTGTGGCCTACCACCGCTGCCAGCGAAAGATGAAAAACAGAAAGAGAAGGAAACTATGCAAAAATAATAGTGGTTAAAAAATGTTCTTTAAAAATGCGAATGAAAATAAGTGGCTAATGAATCTTTGTGCCTTATGTTCTTTGGGGATCCTTTTTTATATCTAAAGGATGCAAGGGAGATCATACAGTCTGTGTCCAGCCAATGGGTCAATTTTAGCTGGATAGCAATGTTAACCCGAACATTGTCAGACACATTTGAGTGTTGACACAGGCAGAAGAAGTTGAAGATAAATGGCCTTTACTTGGATCTCAGAAGAGATGCTATTTCCCCACTTGACCAATTATATAACTGAGACAAAAGAGTGAGGAAAAACAAGTGCAGGTAACCAATTACAACTTCATTCTGATCATAAACTAATTTTAGTCCTAGATTCGAGGAATAAAAACAAAAAACTACAAGATAAAACTTTGAAGGCAGCATTAGGGGAATATTTGAGTAAGGACCATGCCTTCGGCCTGACCTGACTCGAGTTTCGGCTCCTGGTTGAGCACTCTTCAGAGGTCCCGACACTCTTTGAAACTTCACTCCTCCTTTGTGGTAGGTAACGGCAAGACACCCTCCAGAATTTATAAGTGTCTATTGCCAGCCTAAGAATAAATAGATAATTTTGTGGCCTACCACCGCTGCCAGCGAAAGATGAAAAACAGAAAGAGAAGGAAACTATGCAAAAATAATAGTGGTTAAAAAATGTTCTTTAAAAATGCGAATGAAAATAAGTGGCTAATGAATCTTTGTGCCTTATGTTCTTTGGGGGATCCTTTTTTATATCTAAAGGATGAAGGGAGATCATACAGTCTTGTCCAGCCAATGGTCAATTTTAGCTGGATAGCAATGTTAACCCCGAACATTGTCAGACACATTTGAGTTTTGACACAGGCAGAAGAAGTTGAAGATAAATGGCCTTTACTTGATCTCAGAAAAAGATGCTATTTCCCCACTTGACCAATTATATAACTGAGACAAAAGAGTGAGGAAAAACAAGTGCAGGTAACCAATATATATATATATATATATATATATATTTTTATATATATATATATATATATATATATATTATTATATATATTTTTAAAATTCTTGCGTGAAACAAGGGTGGGTGTGCGTGGTATCTAGATCTCCTACCCGTTTGTGGTGTGTGGTGTGTGTGTGTGTGTGTTGGGGCGTGCGTGCAGTTGGGTTTTGGTCTTTTGGCCATGGGTGTATGTGTGTGCGTGTGTGTGTGTGTGTAGATCTTCCTGGCCGCGCGTGTGTGTGTGCGTGTGGGTGTGCGCGCTGCCGCCGTGTGTGTGTGTATATGTGTGTAGATCTCCTGGCTGTGTGTGTGTGTGGTGTGTGTGTGCTCACGCACGCGCGGTGTGTGGGTAGATCTCCTGGCCTTGTGTTTTGTTTTGTGCGTGTGCGTGCGGGCGTGTGTATGAGTGTGTGCTTGTGTGTCTAGATCTCCTGCCCTTGTTGTGTGTGTGTGTGGTATCTCCTGACCTAGTTGTTATGTGTGTGTGTGTGTGATTGTGTATGTGTGTGTGTGTTTTGTGTGTGTGTTTTGGTGGGGTGTATGTGTGTGTGTGTGTGTGTGTGTGTGTTGTGTGTATCTCCTCGTCTTATTTCCCGCTTTCCTACCAAGCAGACAAACTGGGACTGAGGCCACTTGTCTGCTCTGAGTCATGTCAACTGACACCTCCTCCCCCCCCCCTCTCCCACCTTTCTACACCACTCCACCCTCCCTCCCCTCACAACCCCTCTCCCCCCCATTCCTCTCTCTCTCTCTCTCTCTCTCTCTCCTCTCTCTCTCTCTCTCTCTGATATGCCAGATGCTTTGGTGGGGCAGGTCGGGGTTGGGGTTGGATATCAGTTTATGTGGGTGTGTGGTGTATGTGGTGTGTGTGTGTATGTGTGTGTGGGGTGTGTGTGTATGTGTGTGTATGTGTGTGTGTGTGTGTGGTATGTCAGGCTGCATTCCATTGGCAAAGACAGTGCGGCGCTGGACAGTCTGTTGCTGCTAGACAGCTGCTGTAAGACACCTGCCCACCTGCCCCCACACCCTTCCCTTTCCTGTCACAGGCCACGTCCTCAGGTCCCCACCAGGGCTTGTGGGGAACTGTCCTTAAGTGGTGTTCTCCTCGCTAAAAGCCGCAGGACGTCCAACTGGGTAAACCCAGATCAAAAGTAACGTGGCATGCTCCACTGTACAGTGTGGTGTTGTACAGACAGGTGAGGGAGACATGCTCCACTGTACAGTGTGGTGTTGTACAGACAGACAGGTGAGGATGACATGCTCCACTGTACAGTGTGGTGTTGTACAGACAGACAGGTGAGCATGACATGCTCCACTGTACAGTGTGGTGTTGTACAGACAGGCACGTGAAGGAGACATGCACCACTGTACAGTGTGGTGTTGTACAGACAGACAGGTGAGGATGACATGCTCCACTGTACAGTGTGGTGTTGTACAGACAGACAGGTGAGGGAGGGATGCTCCACTGTATAGTGTGGTGTACAGACAGGTGAGGATGGCATGCTCCACTGTACAGTGTGGTGTTGTACAGACAGACAGGTGAATGATGACATGCTCCACTGTACAGTGTGGTGTTGTACAGACAGACAGGTGAGGGAGGCCTGATTCTCTGTCTATTAGGGACAGAAGCCACAGGCAGTCTGCAGACAGACAGTCTCTTACCAGCTTATCTGTGACAGCCTTGAAAGGGGAGAGGGGAAGAGGGGGAGAGGGGAGGGGGGGGAGGGGAGGGGGGAGAGAGGAGAGGAGGAGAGGACTGCCAGCGGGCAACAGAGCTACCCTGCTGAGGCAAACACCTTGTACAATGCCGCGGAAGGTGAGGGAGGGAGGCGGCAGCGGAGGAGGGTGGGGGGAGAGGGAGAGAGAGGGTTTTGAAAAAAAAATAAATCCAGTCTATTTACTGAAGCGGGAAAGGTTTCCCGTCCTCGACCTGGTATAAACATGCTTGTATGGAATAAACAAACACACACAGAAAGGCAGAAAAAAAGAAGAAAAAAGAAAGAAAGAAAAAAAGAAAAGAAAAGAAAGGAAAAGAAAAGAAAAGAAAGGAAAAAAAGGAAAGAAATGAAACGAAAGAAAAAAAAGAAAGAAAGAAATGAAACGAAAAAGAAAAGAAGAAAGATAGAAAAGAAATGAAACAAAAGAAAGAAAGAAAAGAAAGAAAGAAAAGAAAAGAAAAGAAACGAAAGAAAGAAAGAAAAGAAAGAAAAGAAAAGAAACGAAAGAAAGAAAGAAATTTAGAAAAGAACAGAAAAGCAAAAAAGAAAAGACAAGAAAAGAACAGAAAAGAGAAGACGACAGCAGACAGAAGACAGCCGACGATTCTCCCCCAGATCAACGTGCACAGACACCCTGGCCCCCTTGCTCTCCACACCCCCTTCCCACCCCACCCCCTCTCCCATTGGGGACACGCTGAAGAGCTGGCAGGATCTGTCAGCAAGGGAAACCAGGCTTGTGAGGTCACGGGAAAGATCAAACGTGTTGGCAGAGAGACACAGAGAGAGAGACAGAGAGAGACAGAGAGAGAGACAGAGATAGAGACACAGAGAGAGACAGAGGGGACAGAGATAGAGAGACAGGAAGAGAGAGAGACAGACAGAGGGGGAGAAGAGACAGAGAAAAAGAGACAGAGAGAGAGGGGCAGAGAGAGAAGAGAGAGAGAGAGAGGATCAAAGAGAGGACAGAGAGAGAGACATAGAGGGGAGACAGAGAGACAGGAAAAGGGACAGAGAGAGAGAGACAGAAAGAGAGGGGACAGATAGAGAGAGACAAAGAGAGACAGGCAGGGGAGGGGACAGACACAAGGAGAGACAGGGAGAGGACAGAGACAGAGAGACAGAGACAGAGACAGAGACAAAGAGAACAGAGACAGAGAGAGAGACAGGGAGAGAGGGACAGATAGAGGGAGGCAGAGACAAAAAGAGACAGGGGAGAGGGACAAGAGAGAGACAGAGAGACAGGAGAGAGAGGGGACTTTGAGAGACAGAGAGACAGAGATGGAAGAGAGAGCAAGGAGAGAGAGCAGAGAGCAGGGGGAGAGAAACGAGGAGAGAGACGAGTGGGGACAGAGAGAGAGAGACAGAGAAACAGAGAGAGACAGAGAGACAGGGAGAGAGAGAGAGAGGGGACAGAGAGACAGAGAGACACAGAGAGAGACAGAGACAGAGAGAGAAAACGGGAAGAGAGAGACAGAGAGACAGGGAGAGAGAGAGAAGACAGATGAGACATAGAGAGAGACAGAGACAGAGAGAGAGACAGAGAAAGAGACCCCAGGGAGAGACAGAGACAGAGAGAGAGACAGAAACAGAGAGAGACAGAGATAGAGAGAGAGAGGGAGAGAGAAAGAGGAGAAAACACAGAGAGAGACAGAGAGAGAGACAGAGAGAGAGAGACAGAGGGGAGAAAGAGACAGAGAGAGACAGAGCGCTAGCTATCTTTGGGTTTGGATGTCTCTTTGCCCTGAGATCAGGAAAAAGTTGTTTCTGTGCAGTCCCGGGCGTGCAGGCTAGGTCCCAAAGCAGTATGCATGACTGCGTGGTGTGGCGCCAAACTTCTACAGTACATGACCAAACATCCCGTGCTGTTGTCACACACACACACAACCACACACACACACACACACACACACACCCAACACACCCCACACCACACACACACACACACGCACGCACGCACGTGCGCGCGCTTGTTTTTTGTTAGCTCTATATTGTTCTTCATTTGTTTTTGGCTGTATTCTTGTCTTATGTTATTTATTGTCGCTGTTGTTGTTGTGTACGTAATTTTGTATTTGTTTGTTTATTTGCTTCTTGTGGTTGTTCTTGTTGGTTTTTCTTTTTTTTTGTTTCTTTTATTCAGTTGTTTGTATGGTTCAAGATTTTGTGTGTATGTGTGTGGGGGGGAAGGGGGGGGGCAGTTGGTGTGTCTTTAAAAAAAAATTGTGTTCTGTCTTCTTGTTTGTTCTGGTTTGGTTTTTCTTTGTTGCTTGTTTGTTTGTATTATGATGGATATATTTTCAAGATTTTTTTATTTATTTGAAATGTATGGTTTCATATTTTTCAGGGTTTTTTGTTTTTGTTTTTAATTCCATGTATGCCATAATATGTTGGGTTTTTTTTTCTTGTTTGATTTATATGGTTGATCATTGATTAGGTTTTTTATTCAATGTCTGCATATATATTATCTTTTTCTCGCTTTTTTTTCTTTTGATAGATGGTTTGATGAAAAAGCAAAAGCGCTGCTTATTCAATGTACCATCTGAAATAAAAGTTTGACTTTGACTTTGACACACACACCCTATCTCTGTCTCTGTCTCTCTTTTTACTCTGTCTCCTCTCTCTTTGTCTCTGTCTTGTCTATCTCTGTCTCTCTGATGTTCTTATAGTATTTTTGTTTACTATAGCCAGCCATTTGATGCAGGTTTGTGTGTTTGAGAGAGAGAGGGGGTGGGGGGAGGGGGGGGAGAGCTGTGTTAGTGAGAATCTGCTACCTCTGTATCACCAAGTAGTTAATGGACAGTAACCAAAAAACACAAAAAGCCAAAAAAAAACACACACACACACACACACAGTAACATTTAATCAATACATCCTTTTCTTAAAAAATAGATCTATTCAAGTAAAGGTAGAAAAGGACTACCTCAAATCATAGACATCTTGATATGGGCTTACCACAAGGGTCTGTTATGCACCAGTTCTATTTAATATCCTGTTACAATTTCTTCCTAAACATTTTGTCTCAGAACCTTGTCCTAGTACAATATGCAGACAACATATGGCATGAGTGTTACCATGGAAAAAAAACACACCGAAAATGTCTTTAATTATATTTAAAACCCTCACCAAAAAGACATTGATAATTAAATTAAAATTATAATTGAACATGGTCTTCAATTATTACAGGAAAAGAGCATATGTTTGGAACAATGTAAATTTAGCATTTGACATTGCTAAAGGTTACTGTTAAGTCTATAGGGGACTTATCGCAGTTCTTGTAGTTCTTTTTGAAATTTTTGGTTTATTTTGTAAATATGTGTTCCTGATCTGTTTCATGTTTAGAACAATCTTTCCTTTGTTATTACTTTTTTTACACACACATACGCGCGCGCGTGCGCGCGCGCGCAGGCACGCATACCAGGTCACACACAGGCACACGCACAAACACACTAACACACACTCACACAGGGTAGATATATTTTTCTCTCTCTCTTGTGCTGTTTTACATCCAGTCCCCGTGTGTATGCGGTTTTGTAAATTTTGTCATCTGTTCCCACCGGCACAAAATGGCCTACTCTTCCGAAAAGCGTAACAGGATTTAACGTGTGCGCAAGATGTTCTGCGTGCGTTCGCACACGGGGCCTCGGTTTTATAGTCTCATCCGAAGGATACACACACATTTCACACAGTAACACATACACACACAAACACACACAAACACACACATACACACACCATACACACATACACACACATGAACACACATATAACACATACACACATGGACACATGCATACACACATACACATATACACACATACACATACACACACACATACACACACATATACACCCATACACATATACACACATACACACACATGCATATATACACACACATACACACACATCCATGTATATATGTGTGTATGTATGTATGTGAGAAGTATTTATGTATATATGTATGTTTGTGAGAAGGGTTGATTCACTATACTTTAGAATGAAGTTAAATGCATTCCTTACAAAATTTTGTTAACATGTCAGATGTGTATGTGGGGATCATATTTCCAATACTCATATTATATTTGGTTGCCCTATTGTCAAACCTTTTTTACCTACATTTTCTGAACAGTCTCTGGAAAATGTGTATGAAAAGTCAAAGCTAGTCTTTGCTATTGCCAGATGTTTATTGCATAGTCCACTTGAATATTTATTGTAGTTACATTATTGTTATTTCATGTTTGCACATTGTCGAGTTTATATTTTGCTCCTGTTTAAAAGTATTATTCTTGCTTTTCTATGTTTTTTTTCCACAAGATTACCAACACTGATGCTATTTCTTAACCTTTTCTCCTTCCACTCCAAAATCTCCCTTTTTTAACTTCCATTAAACTTTCTATTTCCCTCGTCTAATATCACTTGGTGAACAGACGTTAAGTTGAAGACAACAACAACAACTACACACACATACACATACACTCACACACATACACACACACGCACAAAGCACACACACCCCACATACACACACTCACACACTTACACACACATACATACACACACATTCCACATACGCACACACACCTCACTCACATACAAAAACCCCACACATACAAAACACACACCCCAAAAAAGCACACACTCACTCTCTCTCTCTCTCACACATACACACACACACACACACACACACACACACACACAAGCACACTCGCGAAAAAGCACATAGGTGCTTACTCCATTATCCTCGATAGAAAAGACTATATAAATAAAACACGCAGACACACACAGACACACACACACACAGAACACACACACACAACCCCAGGGCGAACACAGAACACACACAAAACAGACACATACAAGACATTACAAACACACACACGGAGACACACACAGCACACAGACACACACACACAGACAGACACACACACACACACATACACGCATGTTCAGGCTTCACTGCACACCAACACACTGCCTTCGGGAATTCAAACAGCCTGGTGAAAAGGTTTTGTAAGGCCCACAGAAAAGCTGTTCTTTGCTCTGAGGCCTCGCAGGTATGACCATGAGCATTGACACGTTTACAGTCAAAAAACCACACACACACACACACACATACACATACACACACTAACACACATTTCAAAACATACACACACAATTCATGCAAATATACACACACATACACACACATACACACATACCCAGCACATACACACACCTATACACACACATACACACACATACATCACCCAAAATACACACATACACACAAAACACACATACACATCATACACACACTACAAAAACCCCATACACAAAATACACACACACCATACACACACATACCACAACATACACACACATAAAAATACACACATACATACACACATACACACATACAGCATCAACTTGCTGATAGACAGGTGGATAATAGTATCCAGGCAGTTTGGGCAGCTTACTTTTAGTTACTTTGAGTGATTGTAACATCACTACTTGATAATGATTTTCAGCAAGATGCTGTATTAGATAGGGCAGATTAGTGGAAATAGATCTAGCATTCCACTGCATGATGGAAAACGCGCGTTGTTGTTTAGAAGGCAATAGTAAAGTACAACTTTTAAAAACTTATAAGTTAATAACAAAACAAGCCCCAAACCCCGAAAAAAAAAAAAAATTTCCAAACCAAAAATAAATTTAAAAAAATAATAATAAGCAACTTTTAAATGACCGAAGAATTTAAACAACTCGAGACAAACTACTCATTCAAGAAAGTTCACACTGGATCAAGTAAAAAACAGCTGCTACAAATGTGAGCAAAACGGAAAAAAAACCTTGGCTAGTGCACTGGCAAATTAATACACATAAATTACCAGTCAGTGTTTCTTAACACATTAAAATAATTAGGTCTACGCTGTCTCCACAATGGGTATGGCAGTCCTGGAAAATGAATGGCCACTGGCTATCTCTGTAACCTGGCTGGTGAAGGAAGTGGTGTAGGTAGATCTGTGGGAGGGTACCTGGCGTTGGGTTGTTGTAGAACCAGCGTCTAGGTTTCCTCTTCTGCTTTTTTTTTCCCCAAAAGAATGCGTGCACGTGTCGGCCGATGTTTCTGGCGAGGACACGGACCCCTGGCATTAGGGTGCAGCTGGTCTCTGAAATTACTATGGTGAGTGTTCAGGTTTTCGTGTGAGATGAAGGAAACATTTTTCTGTTCAAATAATTCAGAACACGTTACAGCATTGAATACATCTCGTTTCCTCTGCAGATCAGCATTCCTGGAAGGAGCAATTTTGCTAATTACAACTTTGGTACTGGGGAAAGTGGCAATAAAATTTTTCACAAATAAAATAACAAAAATCAGTGCAGCCATATACATTCAGGAAGGGGTGGATTACTGCATGTGTCCCTCACCAGTGCCTAACCAGACCCCAGATATACATTCATGTGCAGCACGATTAAGTTTTGGAAAAAATCTAATAATAAATACTGTATCTGTATATCTGCCCAAGGGACCAAATGAACTGAATACTGAGTGGATGCACAACCTTAAAGATAATGAAAAGTGGTTCATTGCAGGAGATTTTAATGCACATGCCCCCTTCTGGGATAAAGAATGTAGAAAAATATCTCATAATCGATTTGTAGAAAACATAGTCGACTCTTGTCTATGCTTGCTAAATGACGGCAGTGTCACAAGAATCCCAGACATTGCTAGTCACAAAGCATCAGCCTTAGATCTGTCATTTGTGTCTCCTGCATTAGCTCCAGAGTGTGAGTAGTCAACATATAATGACACCCTTGGCAGTGATCACCTGCCTATTATCATAACTTTTTGTGGAACAACAACTTTCTGTGACACTCAGAAAGACAAAATCCTCAAATTTAACTATAAAAAAGCTGATTGGCAGAAGTTTGAAGACATCCTTGCAGTTTACAACACTGACAGCTTTGACACCGACAACATTGACCACTTTTATGCCAGTTTTACTGAGACCATCCTTAATGCTGCCACTTTATCTATCCCCAAAATTAATATGGTAAAAACAAAGAAACATCAAGGAAATATCTGGTGGACACCGGCGCGTGAGGAAGCAGTTAAAAATAAACGCTCAATGTATAAAATTTATCTAAAAGATAAAACATCAGAAAATAATGTAAAACAGAAACAAGCTAAAATTCATTGTAACCTTGTTTGTAGCTCAGGCTAAGAGACAGTTTTGGACTTCTTTTTGTACCACCGAAATTTCAAATCATAAGGACCTTAAAAAGGTTTGGGAAAGATTTCATGAAATGAAAAAGGTGTTAGTTTACCATTTTGTCCAGTGAGATGGAAAACAAAGAATTTCCATCAAATTTAGAAAAGGCAGAGGCGTTTGCAGATATGTTTTCAAATCGATGCATCTGGAAGGACTGTCACTTAAGTGTAGAAACTATAGAACAGAAGAGGAAAATAAAACAGAGTATAATGAAACCCAATCTCTGACAACAGTTCATGCATTAATGCTCCAATTTCAGTGGATGAAGTTTAGAGATGCTTTACTGTCTCTTTCTACTAAGAAACATCTGTCGGGCTAGATGCAGTTTCTAATGACATGCTAAAACATCTACCAGCAAACTTTATTTACTACTGCAATAAAAATGTTCAATAAATGTTTGGGGG
>CM054164.1:2341706-2359840 GCA_028751875.1 Rapana venosa
GAGGGAGGTTTGTAAGTGAGGGGTTTCACGCCATACATGCCGTTGA
Source organism: Rapana venosa (assembly GCA_028751875.1). NCBI lineage: Eukaryota > Metazoa > Mollusca > Gastropoda > Neogastropoda > Muricidae > Rapana > Rapana venosa. The sequence continues at coordinate 2,341,753 of CM054164.1, forward strand.
TAAAGGGGGTCCCTGTCGTTTCACAGTGGGCAAGACTGCTCCCCCAGGACTAAGCTGCATCAGGGGGCCAGCCAAACACAGCGGGGTGCGGGCCAGCTTTTGCCCACACTGCTCCTTCAAACTTTCTTCTGCGGGTCGGCACCCCACTTCTGGGCTGCTTCATCCTTAAAACAGGGGGAGGAGAAGGAAGGTGACATGGCTACCTGCATTGCTTTACTCAGGGTTTTTTTTTTTTTTTTCCTCCATATACATACAGACATAATATTTAAACAATGTATAATAAAAAAATATATATATAAAATAAATAAAATATATTTTAAATATACATAACATACATCATACATACATACATATATATAATAATAATATATAAATATATATAATATTAATATATTATATATATATATATGCAATTTTTTGTTTTTTTTGTTTAATGTCCATTCACTACTTGTGATAAGGCCACCCCTTTCAAACCAATTTCCTCTCTCTCTCCTCTCTCTCTCTCTCTCTCTCTCCTCTTCCCCCCCTCTCTCTCTCTCTCTCTCTCACATGTATGTAATTTTATATTCTCACGATTTCTACAGTAAGGCTTACGGGGAAAATATAAATCTCACAACTTGTTATGACTGCTGAAGTCATATAAAACTTTTTAACAGGGGAATATTTTTTATAAATACTATTCCCTTTTTTTGAACGGGCATTAGGATTGCAATAAAAACAAAAAAATGGGGATTGAAAAGAGATGAGAACAGCAACATTAAAATTTTTAGAATATTAGTTTCCAGCTTTTAGCCCTCTTTTATATATTAAAATTTCTACTTTCCGGACAAAAAATGTTTTCTAATTGTTTTCTTAATTTTGAATGCATACAATTCATCAATTTAGAATTAATTTCATGCAGGACAAGGGAAAAATGGAACAAATAAGTGAGAAGGGGCCCCAAAAAGTATTGTATGCCTATGCCTGCAATACAATGTATCAAGAATTTAATCTCAAATACAAATCTTTCCTTTTGTTCCCCTGCCATGCTTTTTGTGCCATAAATACTGCTTTTTAGTCAACGCAAAAAAAGTTGGCAAATAAAAGGGGCATCATTTGAAAAAAAATTTAAAGGGCCAAAGGATTCAAAAAAATTCCCACACGTAAAAATAAAAAAAATGTTTTCCTAAAGGGAAAAATTTTTTGTATTTTTAAAAAACAGGAATCACAATGCTCCCCCTTTTTCTTCCTATTCCAGTCCAGATCCATCATATCCCCTTTTTAAAATAATTAAATAATTATTTTCCCAATGTGATTTTTGATATCAACGATGAAAAAATTTTGATCCCATTTTTTTTTTTACATCCGTGTATAAATTCAAAATTAGCTATATTTTTTCCCAAGGGCTTTTAAAGGAACCTTTGGGAAAAATTGGGAATTGTTGTTGGGTCAATACCAATTTTCTTTCTTTAAAATCTGTAAATTTTTAATTGGCACCCAGAAATGAAATATTGTTTCTCTTTTTGGGATAATCTTTTTTCGTCTGTCTGTCTCTGTCTCTGTCCTCTCTCTCTCTTTTTTCCCTCCTGTGTGGTCTCTCTGTTCCGGGCTATTTTCTTTTGGGGTGTTTTTCTTCTGCCCTGTCTGCCCGGTGTCTCTCTGTGCCCTCTGCCCTATGCCCTCTGTGTGTCTTTCGTCTGCCCTTCCCGTCTGTTTTCTCGGGGTTCTCTCTCTCTTTTCTCCCCTTTTTTCCCGCCTCCCCCCTCCCCTCCCCCTCTCTTTTCCCCTCTCCCCTTCTCCCCCTCCCCTCTAAACTCCCCCTTTTCTCCTCTCTCATTCTCTCTCCCCTCTCCCATCCTCCCCCTTTTTCCCCCCTCCCCCTTTTCTTTGTTTTGTCGGGTCTGTCCTCCCCCAAATCTCTGTCTCCCCTTTTTCGCTCTCCTGTTTTTCTCGGGTCTCTCCCCCTGCCTCTCTCTGCTCTCTGTCTCTCGTCTCTGTCTCTCTCTGTTTTCTCTCTGTCTCTGTCCTCTCCTCTGTTTTTTTCCTCTTTTCTCTATCTGTGTCTCCCCGTCTCTGTCTCTCTGTCCCCGGTCCCTCTGTCTCTCTTTTTCCTTTTCCCTCTCTTTTTTCTCTCTTTCTCTGTCTCGTCTGTCTCCCCCCTTTTCCCCTTTTCTCTCTGTCCCTCCTTTCCTGCCCCCCTCTCTGTTTCCTTCCTGTCTTTTTATCTTGTCTCTCTGTCTCTGTCTCTCGGCTCTGTCTCTCTCTGTCCCCTCTCTTTCTCGTCTCTCTCTGTCTCTTTTTCTTTTCTGCCCTCTGTCGGGTCTCCCCCTTTTCCTCTGTCCCTCTCGGGCTCCCCTCTTTCCTGTCTCGGCTGTCTCTCTGTCTCTGTCCTCTCTGTCCTGTCTCTCTTTTCGGGTCTGTCTCTCCTGTCCCCCTGTCCCCGGGGGGCCCCACACAGCCGGTGATTAGGGAAATGCTGCGCTTTTAACACTGACCATTTTTGTGGGCCCAAACCGGGGACAGACCAGGCGGGAGTAAACCCCCCCAAACGCCGTCCCGGGGGGATTTTTTTTTTGGGGAGGCTGCACCCAGTGCCATTTTCCCCCACTCCCCCTGAAACCCCTTTCGATGAACTTAAACCCGGCCCTTGAGTGCATCCCCGAAAACTTTTTTAGCCACCCCTTTTTTTAAAAAGCCGGGCCTCCCTGCCCAAAAGTGAAAGGCACAAGTGCCAGGAAAACACGTGTCAACATCGTAACGGGGGCATACCCAGGGGACGGGACGGGGCGGGATACAATGTTTTTTTCCCACTACCTTGAGCTAAAACAAATACATACAAAATCCACACTTTGATGCAGGTAAACATCACATGGATGTGTGTTGGGTGTGTAAATTTTTGTGTGTGGTTTTTGTGGTGTGTGCTGTGTTGTGTGTTTTTGTTGTTTTTCAATTTAACGTCTTTTCACATTAATGAAATTAACAAAAAAAGGCAAAAAATTAAAAAAAGGGTTTAAAGGGAACTGCTAACACTGTAACCATAATACAAGAAAAAAATTGAATTTCCCTTTAAAGGAAAAAAAGGGCAAATTTTAAAATTTAAAAACCAATAAAAAAGAACATTTAAAGGGACCCATGTTTAAAAGAACACTGGGAAAAAAGTAACAATTTCGAAAACAAATACCAGGGGGGTAGAATCCTATGTTTCAAATCAATAAATAACATACTTGTGCTATAGCAATTTACTAACACAACTCTTTTTCAACAGAAAAGCAATTTCACAGGCAATGTAGAGTTTTAAAAACCTTTTTGCAAAGATCTCCCACGAAGGGTGGCACGGGCTTTTTTAACATTTGGCTTTCGAAAAGAATATAAAATGTTTGAATTGAAATGTGTGTGTGGGGTTTTTGGGGTGTTTTGTGTGTGTGTGTTTTGGGGTTGTTTGGGGTGTGTGCGTGTGCGGTGTGTGGTTTGTGTGTGGGGTCGGTGCGTTGTGTTGTTTGTTTTGTGTGTGTGGTTGTGTTTTTGTGGTTTTGTGTGGGGGTGTTTGTGTGTTGGGGTGTGGGGGTTTGTGTGGTTTTTGTGTGAAATTGTCCCAATATGTTGTTTTGAGTGCATCTTGTGGGTAATCATCGCATTCATTTTCTCTGTGTGTTGAAAAGTGTGTGTGTGTTTGGTGTGCCCCATGAAACATAAATTATCTGCAATTTTTTTTCTTCTTTTTGTTTTTTTCGAAAAAAATCAAATTTATACACTCAAAACATACACACACATCCAAAAGGGGTTTCTTAATGTGGTCACCTTTGGGCAACCACAACAAGGCTACTGAACCAAAAGGGGTAAAAACCAATTCATTGTGTTGAAAAATTCACTTTGCTTTCCCACATTGGACATTGGTTCAAAACTCCCTGCACTGCATTATAAAAGTTTTACATCAGTTTTCCCTTTGTAAATAATAATAGTATTTCCCCGTAAACAGCACTACCTGTGGGCCCAGACGGGATTCGCTAGATTCAACGGGATGTCTTTTTCGGGGCTGTATGCCCCCACAAGAACGGCGCCCCCCATTTGCAAGGTGTTACTAAATTGTGCTTTGCATGTATTTAAAACCATCATCTTTGTCCCGTGGGCTCTTTTAACCCGGGTGCCCCAACCCGGGGTTTTGGGCGGACCAAACTGACCCCTTTTTGTTGCATCTTCTCAAAATATGATTTTTTAAACCCTCTGGTTATCAAGTCAAGTCCATTGAAAACGATCTTTTTTGGGGTTTAAAAAAGTAAGCTTTTTTTTCACCCTCATGTGTTGGGGAAATACAGGGTGTGGTTGTGTGTTTTGTGTGTGTGTGTGTGTGTTTGTGTGTGTGTTTTGTGTGGGGTGTGTGTGTGTTTTGCGTGTGTGTGTTGTTTTTATAAATTAACATTTTGGGGTGTGTATATAATATAATATAAATATAGATAATATATATATAAAAAAATATATATATATTATGTGTGTGTGTGTGTGTGTGTGTGTGTGTGTTTTGTGTGTGTGTGTGTGGGGTGTGTGTTGTTTGTGTGTGTGTGTGTGTTGTGTGGTGGGGTGGTTGTGGTGTTGTGAAATAAAAATATACATAGGTGTGTGTAATTTTAATATATTTTACATATATATAAAATAAATATATATAAAAATATAAAATTAAAATGTGTGTGTGTGTTGTGGGGTTGTGTGTGTGGGTGTTGTGTGTTGTGTGTGGTTTTGTGTGGGTGGGGTGTGTGGGTGTGTGTGTGGTGTTGTGTGTGTGTGTGTAAAAATATTTTACATTTTTTGGTTATATAGATATATTACATTTTATATATTAATATATATATATAATATATATATTTAATAAAATATATATAAATATTTATATAATATATATATATATATATTTTGGGGTTGTGTGGTGTGTGTGGGGTGTGTGTGGTGTGTGTGGGGGTGTGTGTGGGGTTGGTGTGTGTGGTGGGGTGTGGTTTTTGGGGGGTGTGCATACGTGTTGTATATACAGTTAAACATGGTGGGGTTTGTTTGTGTGTGTGCAAACATGTGGGGTATATTTGGGGTGTATACGTGTGTGTGTGTGAAAATTGTGTATATGTGTGTAACACGCGTGTGTGAAACGTGTACATGTTGTATATTGGTGTGAAATATGTGTGGGTATGTGTGTATAAAAATTTTTTTTAAATTTTGGGGAGGTGTGAATTGTGTATACATGGGGGTTTTTTATGTGGGGTATTTTTGGGTTGGGGTTTTGTGTGTGGTGTGTATGTTGTATACATGTGTTATATTGTGTATACTGTGTTTTGGTGGTTGTGTGAATAATTTTCATGTGTTTGTTTTTGTTGTTGTTTCTTAAATTTAATTTCTGTTCACTCTTGATATTAAACGAGAATTTATGTAAATATGTGTTGTGCGGGGCCCACTTTTGTTGTTTTTTTGGGGGTGTGTGTGTGTGTGGGTGTCCACACCCCTCGTTGTGTTTTGTGTGTGTGTGTGTGCTGTGTGTGTGTGCTCACGCGCTCGTGTGTGTTTGTGTGTGTGCGGGGTGTGTGGGGTGTGTTTTTTGGGGGGGGTCCACGCCTCGTGTTTTTTGTGGTGTGTGTGTGTGCCCACGCCTGGGTGTGTGTGGTGTGTGTGTCCTCCCCCGCTCGGTGGGTTTTTTTTTGGGGTTTTGGCTCCCCGCGCTGTGTGTTTTTGTGTGTTGTGGTTTTGTGGTTGATGTTTTGGGGTTTTGGGGTGTGTATTTTTTTTTCCCGGGGAATAGTCCTTCGGGTAAACTAAAAAACCCGGGGACCCGTGGGCGCACGCATGCAAACATCTTGGCACACTTTAAATCCTATTCCCCCTTTTTCGAAAGAGTGGGCCTTTTGTGGGCTGGGGGAAAACCCAAGGGAAATTCTAAAAAACTGCATACCACGGGACGGATGTAAAAAAGCACATAATGCTTATTCCTTTGTCCCCGCCATAGAAGAATAAATAAATAAAATAAATAAATAAAAAAAAACAGACGCGGCTCTTGCAATATGAATGGGTTTGGGCCTCAATGGGGATTGTGGGGCCCGGGAAAAACACTCTACATCTTTTCTTGGCAAACCATTGTTTAAAAGGGTTTAAAAGGAAAGTAGTTATGATATTAACAAAAGGAAATGCACAATAAACAAAACGAGAAAAATTTTAACAAAGGGCAACTGTCAAACTAATGTGATCATAACAACAATAAAAAGTAATTCTACATTCAAAACAACCATAAAAAATCTTTAAAATTCAACTTTTAAAAACAAATAAACTCAGAAAAACCTTTCCCAAACAAAAACCCACATACCCCTAAAGATTTTTCCCATGTGGGTATTCAGATTCCCCATTGCAAGGGCCCAAAAAAAGGCTTTTGTGGGGAACAAACCTTTCTCTCGCGGTCTATAACAAACAAGTGCTTTTAAAAACCAAACCTGTCAAATTTAAAAAAAAGTCACCATGGCTTTGTTTGGGGGAATTAAAAAAGCCCTAAACAAATCTTGATTTTCCCCCCTGGAAAAAACAGGGAAGGACACCCCCTTCCCGAAAAAAATGGAAAGTAACATGGGCAAAAAGAATAGCAAAAAAAAAGACATCAGGGGGTCCCCTTTTACCCCAAAAAAAAACTCGGGCCCCTATGAACAAAAAAACAGCAGTGCCTGGTCAATGTCGCCCTTTGGGTTTTCCTTTGGGTTTCCTCCGCTAAAAAGCCCCCCCTTCCCCCCAACCCCTGAGAGTGTTTTCAGGGGTAGGCCCCCGGGGTTTTTTTTTTTTTTTTACCCCCCCCCAAAAAACCAAACCAAGGGGACCGCATTCCGACTTCAGGCTAAGGCCCCCCACACGCCCCCTGGGATGAAAGACTGTTTCGGGTTTTCCCTTTTCCCCGGGCGCCATTTCCCCCCCACCACAGTGGGCCCACCCCGTCAGAGGAGGACAGGTTTAGCCTTTTGGCAAGATGGCCCGTGCCGGGCCTTTGGTTTTGTCTCAACCGAACTTGGACACCAGTTCAATGGTTTTTGGGGGGCAACACAGGGGAAAAAAGGGCCCGGTAGGAACGGGAAACCCCCAAAACCCCACGGACAAAGGGAGCGAAAGGGTAAAACCCTCCTGCCCCTGTTCTTTATAAACTCTTTTCTTTATATGCCAATTTAAAAAAAACACACAAATAATTGGAAAAAAAAAAAGTATCAAATGAGGGAAATTTTTAAAAGTGTATAAATTTTCTTCCAAAGTTTTTCTTTTCGTCTGTCTTTTCTGTCTATTGTCCCGGCTGTCGTCTGTCTCTCTCTCCCTCTCTCTCTCTCTCCTCTCTTCAAACCCCTCTCTCTCTCTCCCTCTTTTTTCTACACCCATCTTTTATATAGTCAGTGGGGGTTTTTGTTATTCAGTAACTAAAAATAGAATGAGGTTTAAAACTATTTTTTTTTAAATGGGGGAGTTGCCGGGGTAGGGGTGTGGGGTTTTGTGTGTGTGTGTGGGGTTGTGGTGTGGGTGGGGTTTTTTGTGTGTGTGTGTGTGTAAATTTACGCCCCGCTGGGGTGTGTTTTAGTGATTTCGTGCGTGTGTGCCTGTGTGTTGTTTTTATGGGGTGAGTTTTTTGGGGTTGTGTGTGTAGTGTAAGTTTATGTGTGTGTGGTATTGTGATTTTTAGAGGTTGGGGGGGGGGGGGGATGTCTGTGGGGCATTGTAAAGTGTTGTCTTTTTTGGGGTGTGTGTGCCGGGACCCCGCGCGGGGGTGAAGGGGGAAAGTGTCAAATGTTGTTGTGAGTGGGGTTTCCCCGCGCATACAGCCCTTATGAAGCGGGTGCCCGTCGTTTTACAAGGGCCCCGACCCGCTCCCCCCCGGGGCTGAAACTCATTTAGGGCCAGGGCCAAAAACAGGCAGGGGGGCGGGGCCCCGTTGCCCACATCGCTGCCTTCAAAGCTTTTTTTTTCTTCTGGGCATCGTGCAGCCCTTTTTTTGGTGGCCCGGCTTCAGTCCTTTGAAAGCAGGGGGGGGAGGGGAAGGAAAGGGGTACATGGCTACCTGCCTTGCTTTTCTCCACGGGTTTTTTTTTTTTCCCCTATTTACATACAGACATATAATTTATAAAACAAAAATGTAACATATACATACAAACAACATACATACATTCAACATATAAATACAAGATTAAAACATAAAAATACATACATATTTATATACATTAAAATATATACCAAAACATACTTTCTACAAATAGTATATATATAGATATATATATATAATATAAAAGATTTTTATAGATATATATATAATATATATAAAAATAAAAACATGCATACAAATATATATACATAATGTAAAACATATACCCAAAAACATATTTATATACATAATGAAAACATATACATATATACATACACACAAAACACACCATATATATATTAAAATATATATATATAAATATATTTTATATAATATATATTTTAATATATTAAATAATTTTTAATATAATATACCTGCAATATATATATAATATTACATAGATATAAACACATATCCCTACATACATACATAAAAATAATTTGAATAGATAAACACGCGAGATATAAAAATTAAAATATTAAAATCTATATAAAATATATATATAGATATATAAAAATATAAAAATATATATATATATAAATTTTACATAGAATATAATTTTTTCCATCTGTTCCCGCAACTCCCCCAGGGTCCCCCATGGGGCACGGGAGTGAGGAAAAGTTGCAAACCCGTTTTCTCTCTCTCCTCTCTCCTCCCCTTTTCCCTCTCCATATATATATATAAATATATAAAAATATATATATATAAAATATATAAAATATTTATATATAATATATATTTTTTTGTGTGTGGGACATATGCATGCAAGTGCCTTTTTTTTTCTCCATAGCTCCTTTTTTGGGCCCCGAAATTTTTTAAAGAAAACACGGGGAAAAAGCTGGGTTTAAAATGTTTCCCAAAAACCCTTTCTGTCGGCCACCCCCCCCCCCCCCTAAACCAAGCTAACCACACACCACACACAACATAAACACACACTTTCACATGTTGTGGGTGAGCTGTGTTGTGTATGTGTGGGGTGTGTTTGGGGGGTTTTGTGTGTGTATTTTGTGTGTGTAAGTAAGTCTTTAATTTTTAAAGTCTTTTCCCCTTTAATGATAAAACCCGAAAGGGCCCAAAAAAGGGGACTGAATGAAAGAAAAGGAGAACTCAACTCGAACTCCCAACCCCGAAACCCAAAAATTTTAATGAGGGGAATTGGATAAAACCAGAGGCTTTTTTACCCCCCAGGGCCCCTAGGGGGAAAAAATGAAAAAAACATGAATAAACCAATCTGATCCCTAACAAGTAATGCAAAAAGCAAAGAAAATTTAATCATTCAAATTGGGCCCTTTAAATTTTTGACGAAGTCATGAAATCAAAAAAGAAACCCCAGAAGTAAAAACCCAACGATTAAATTTAAAAAAAACCAATTAAACCCCTGACAAACTCCCATCCTTGACCCCCCCCCTTCCCCAAACTGATAACCCTCCCCCAAAATCAACACACACACCACACACCACACCGAACCCCAAAAAAAGAAGAGAAAAGAAAAATAAAAAAATAATAAAAAAAAAAAAAAAAAATAAAATAAAAAATAAAAAGAAAAAAATAAAAACAAATTACTACCCAAAAAACTTTTTTTCCCCTTTGGAAAAAAAAAAACAATTTAAAAAAAACAAAAAACCAAACAAAACCCAAAAAAAAACCATTTAAAAAAAAAAAAAAGAACTAACAAAATACCCAAACTAACCCCTAAACCCCCAATTTTTTTCTTTATCCCATTTTTTTTTTAACAAGGAAAAACCCCCCCAACATTTTTTTAAACAAGGGAAAAATGTTTAGAGGGTTTAATTCAGGGGGGGGGGACCCCCCACCCAACCCGGGGGAAAACCCCCAAGGGAACCCCCCCCCCCCCAAACCCCCAATTTTTTAAACCCCAAAAGGGGTTTTAAACCCCCATTTTTTTTTTGAAAAATTTTTTTTAAAACCCACGGGGGGGGCCCCCATTTTTTTTTAAACCCCATTCCCCAAACCCCCCCTAAATTTTTCCCCCAAAACCCATGAAACCCCCCACCCCCCCCCCCCCCCCTTTCCCCCCCCAAGCCCCCCCCCCCCAGGGGAAACCCTTAAAGGGGCCCCCAAAAACCCCCGGACCCCCAACTTTTAACCCCCCCCCCCCAAAATCCTCTCTCCCCTGCCCCCTGGGGGTTTTCAAAAACCCCCCCCCCCAAAACCCCCCCCACCCACCGGGGCCCCCCCCCCCCCAAAAACCCCTAAGCCCCCCCCCACCCCCCTTACAATTGGGTTTTTCCAAAAGACATAAAATGAAAAAACCCCCCCCCCACCCCCTTTTTGGACCCCAACCCCCAAATCCCCCCCCACCCAACCCTTTTTTAAAACCCCAAAACCCCCCCCACACCTTTTTCCCAAAAACCCCCAAATCCCCCCCCACCACAGGGGGTTTTAACAACAAAGCACTCCCCAAAAATTGGGAAAAAACAAATGTGAGGAGACAAACCCCACGACAAAGGGGGGGCAGAAGAAAGGGAAAGGGGGGAAATGAAAAAAGTTAAAGTTTTTGGTTTTTGTAAAAAAAAAAGAAAGGTGAAAAAAAAGGGAAAGGGCATCTTTTTCCCCGGGGGTTAACAGGGGGGGTGTTTTTGTTAACCAAAAAACAAAAGAAAAAAAGGTTAAAAGGAAAAATTTTTTAAAAAAAAATTTTTTTCTTTTTTTTTTTTTTTCCAAAAATTGGTTACCTTTTTTTTTTTGGTGTGTTTTTTCAGGGGGGCAAGGGGGGGGGGGGGGGGGGGGGGAACAAAAGGGGAGCATTTTTTAACATTGGCTTTTCCCAAATTTTTTTAAGGGGGTTTGGTGTTGAGGGGACAAAGGAAGGGGTTTTTAGGGGGGGGGGCCTTTTTTACTTTTCCTTTTTTTTTTTAATTAGGACCCTTAAAAGGGGGCCCCAGGGGGCAGTCTGAAAACAGACCGACATTTTTCCCCCCCCTTACCAAACTTTAATTCCCTTTTTTTGAAACCCAAGGCCCTTGAAAAAAAGGGGGAAGGGGGGGAAAAAGGGGGGAGGGGGGGGGTAAAAAAGGGGAGTAAAGGGGGAAAAAAGGGGAAGGGGGGGGGGGAAAAAGGAAAAGGGGGGAAGAAAAAGGGGAGGGGGGGAAAGGGGGGGGGGTGGGGAAGGAAAGGGGGGGGGAGGGGGGAAGGGGGGGAGGAAGGGAAAGGGGGAAAAAGGGGAGAAAAGGGGGAAAAAGGAAGGGGGGACTTTTCCCCCGCAGGGGGCCCAAAAAAGACTACCCTGCGGGGAAAAACCCAAACCCCCCTTTTTGGGGGGAACCATTTTTTTTTGGGCCCCGTGGGAAAAGGGGGAGGGAGGGGGAGGGGGGGGGGGAGGGGGAGGGGGGGAAGGGGGGGGAAGGGGGGGGGAGGGGGGGGGGGGAAAAAGGGGGGAGGGGGGTTTGGGGGGGGGGGGGGGGGGGGGGGAAAAAAAAAAATCCCCCAAAAATTTTTAAATTTAAACCCCGAAAAAAAAAGGGGGGAAAGGGGGACCCGTCCTTTTTGGGGAACCCCCCCCGGTATCAACAGCTTGAAAGGAAGAAACACACCACACAGAAAGGGAGAAAAAAAAAGAAAGAAAGAAAGAAAAAAAAGAAAAAAAAAAGAAAAAAAAAGGAAAAGACAAAGAAAAAAAAAAAAGAAAGGAAAAAAAAAAAAAAAGAAAAGGGAAAGAAACAAAAAAAAACAAAAAAGAAAAAAAAAAAAAGAAACGAAAAGAAAAGAAAAAAAAAGAAGAAAAAAAAAAAAAGAAAAGAAAAGAAAGTTAGAAAAGAAAAAAAAAGAAAAGAAAAAAAAAAAAGACAGAAAGACAGAAAAAGAAAAGAACAGAAAAAAGAAAGACAAAAAAACCCCGCCAAAAAAAACAGACAGACAACAGATTTCTCCACCAATCCAACGTGCACAGACACCCCTGGGGCCCCCCGGGTCTCCACACCCCCCTTCCCCCCCCCCCACCCCCTCCCCCATTGGGGACACGCTGAAGACTGGAAATGACTGTCAGCAATGGAACCAGGCCCTTTTGAGGGCACGGGAAAAAATCAACGTGTTGGCAGAGAAAACACAGAGAGAGAGAGAGAGAGAGACAAAAGAGAAGGGGGAAAAAAGAGAGAGACGAAGGGGAGACAGAGAGACAGAGATAAAAAACAAATAGAGACCGGGGGAAAAAAGAGAGAAAAGAGAAACGAGAAAAGACAGACGGAAAAAGACAGAGACAGAGAAAGGGAAGGAGAGAGAAAAGGGGACGACGAGAGAGACAGACCAAAGAGACGGGGGGAGGGCAAGAGAAAACAGAGACGAGAACAGAGACAGAGAGACCGAGACAGGGAGAGAGAGACCGAGAGAAGAGACAAAGACAAGACAGAGACAAAGAAACAGGGAAAAGAGACAGAGAGAGAGACAGAGAGACAAGGGGAGAGAGACAGGGGGAAAAAACAGAGAGGCAGAGATAGAGAGGAAAAAAAAGAGAGGGGAGAGACAGAGACAGAGAGACAGAGAAAGGGGGAGACAGACACAGAGAGACAAGATCAGGGGGAGCGACAGAAACAGGGGGAGACAAAAGAGAAAGGAAAAGACACAGAGACTGAACAGAAAAAGAAACAGAAAAAAAGACAGAACAGAGAAACCAGGGGGAGAGAGAGAACAGAGACAGATAGAGACAAAAAGAAAACCGAACAGAGAGAGACAGGAAGAAAAAAGGGCCCAGAGACAGAAGAACAGAGGAGAGAGACAGAGACACAGAGAGGAAAACAGAAACGAAAGAACAGATAAGAAAAGAGACACAGAAGGGGACAGAGAGAGAGAAAGAACACAGAGAGAAACAAAACAGAGAGAAAAGAAGGGGGAGAGAAAGAAGGAAACACAGAAAGAGAAAGAAAAAGAAGACCCACACACACAAGAGAAAGGGGAAAAGAAAGAAGAGAGAGGGGACAGAGACAGAGACAGAAGAAAAAAAGAAAGAAGAGATAGACACAGAGAACAGGGGAGAGAGACAAAAGAAAAGAGAGAGACAGGGGAGAGAGAGAAAAGGACAAGAGACAGAGAAGACAGAGAGAGACAAGAGACAAGACAGCGAGACGAACAGAGAGAAAAAAGAGAAAAGAGAAGGGTAAGACCACAAGAAAAACAGAGAGATAACAGGGCAAAAGGACAAAGGGTAAGACAGACAGGACAGAGAGAAAGAGAGAGAAACCCAAAGAGAAAAAGAGAGAGAGAACAAGGGGGAGAGACAGAAAAAGAGAACAGAGAGATAGACAGAGAACCCTAAAAGACAGACAGAAAGAGAGAGAAAAAGAGAGAGAGAGTGGGAGAGAGACAGGGATAGAGACAGAGTAAAGAGAGAGAGAGAGAGAGAGACAGAGAGAGAGACAGAGAGAGAGAGAGAGACAGGGATAGAGACAGGGATAGAGACAAACAGAGAGAGAGAGACACAGGGAGAGAGAGACACACAGATTCAGATTCGGATTCGGATGTTTATTCATTAGGCCATAGCCCATAATGAAGGGGAAGTGAACAACAACAAAAAAACCCAAATCATCAGAAACATTACAAACAAACACATATCAACAATATGAGAGTCATAATAATGAACTATGATGATGCAATTTCTCTCAGCTTGAAGGCTTTGTGAAGGAAGTGAGACAGGTTCCAAATATCGTTATGTCTTGTAGAGGACATCAGCAAAATTAATTTGAACGTGCAAGGCTGTCGAAAATATTTAGGTGAAATAACTTATCTCTGAGCTCCTTAAGAAATGGACAGCACAGAACTAAATGTAACTCATCATCTTTATCACTTTTACAGAGAGTACATATCAAATCAATGTCATTACAATCTCTATATCGAAAGTGAATGAGTGGCTAAACTTGAAAATACCAACCTAAACCTTGTTGTCACTATTTTCAAATGTCTGTCCATATCTAAATCAAAATACAACTTCATCTCATGTGAGCTACAAATAATCTATAAAAATCAAACCTTGTGCTATTTTGAACATGTCACTCCACTTCTGCCATCTGCAGTCAACTAAACGTTGACGAAAAATTCTTAAAAATGCCTTTACACTTCCCACACCTTGATTCATACCACACATCACCAAAGCATATTCATGCAAACAAATACGTACATCAGTCACCCAATTTTTCTTAACCCTTACTATCTAACTCGAATAACATTTTATAAACGCTTTGAAAGGTATCTTGATTCCCCATTTCCAAAATTTTGAGCCAATAGCGTATACATTGAACAGCTGAGTTAATGTATATTGGTTCACCATATACAAGGTCATTAGGTGTACGCATGTCAACCCCCAAAAACTTTTTCAGAGCAAATAAATGTACAGATTCAACAGGCGATTGCAGCTTTATTCACCCCCACAACTCGAACCGTAACTGTGCAACAGGCTGTATTTGAGAGTCAAATACCTTCAGAAACAGTTTTATCGTGAGTTGTTAAGTGTGGACAGTCTTTTCATAACAGAAAATAAGCATTTTTGCTCTGCTAGCCAGATCCTTACACGCTGAGACAAAACTAAGGCGAGTTGTAAAAAATACTCCCAAATACTTGTATGCATTAACAACAGGCATTACATTATTATCATAAACCCACCTCTCCCTAGCACTCAAAAAACCGCCTTTCTAAACACAATGATGTTGCTTTTATTCAAGTTAACCTTCAAACTGGAGCGAGGCAGCAGCAAGCTGTAAATTATTCAACTGAACCTGCAAACCTATAGCAGTCTCTGACAATAAAATAATGTCATCTGCAAGTAACAGAATAAACAGTTCAAATGCACTGCAAGGAATAGTGGCACCGTGTCTTCCTTTATCAATTATTTCTATTGCCAGTTCGTTTATAAAAAGAGAAAACAAAACTGGACTGCATACATCCCCCTGCTTCACCCCTGCCGTGCAGTTAATAACATCGGTCAGAGCAGCACACACCTAACTCTACATTTTACATGCTCATACATGGCTTAATACATGAATGTAATTTACCATTTATACCATTCTTAGATAAAAATAGGCCACAGCAAACTTCTATTTATAGAATCAAAGGCTTTCTCGAAATCAATAAAAGCCACATATAATTTACGGTTAAGGGAAAATTGTTTCTGCACTAGGGCTAACAATGTAAACATATGATCTATTGTTGAGTATCCTTTTTTAAATCCAGCTTGAAAATCACCTGTAATATCATTTTCTTTTACCCACTCTTGTATTCTATGATCAATAATTGTGCTGAACAATTTACTACTGACAATGCTAAGGGAAATACCTCTATAGTTATTAGGATTATATAGTATCACCTTTTTATAAAGTGTAACACAACTGATTCTGTCCATGCTTCTGGAAATAACCCATTGTCAAACAAAACATTAAAGAGCTTTGTGAAAATCTGCAAAACCTGTTCATTGTATTTTTATACACTTCACCAACAATGCCATCAGGCCCAGAAGCCTTGCGGTCTTTCAGTTTTCTTACTGCGAACAGTACTTCCTCTTTAGATATTGGACGATTAAAACAACTGTTACTTTCAATACGTGTATCCTCAATTACATTTTCATTGCTTACTTCCTTGTCTAGCAATTATTTAAAATGCTGAAACCAGCTGTCAAGACTGATGTTATTTTTAGGAAAATTCTTTTTAATAGAAGCCTTGTGAATAGTATCCCAAAATACTCTTTGATCATGTATAGAGTTTACAAGTTTATCTAACAATTGAGCATTAAACTCTTTCTCTTTTCTTTTCAACAGATATTTGTATTCCCGTCTAACTCTTGTATATTCATTACGAACTTGTACGTCCAAAGTACGTCGATATTTTTTCAATAATCTTCCACATGTCTTCTGTTGTAAAACATTCATTGTCAAACCAACCACCTGATCTTTTATGGTTTTTACAGACACACATTTCGTCATACACTCGGCACACTCTTTTATAGATTCATTAAACATATCTAAAGCAGCATTAATGTCAAAGTCAATCAAATCAATTGCTGTATTAATTTTTTCGTGAACTATATCTGAACATAGAGTATCTTTAAAGACAGTAGCATGCTCATTATTCCATACCATCTAAACATGCCGTGCTGTTGTCACACACACACACACACACACACACACCACACACACACACACACACAACACACACACACACACACACACACACACACACACACACACACACACACACACACACACACACACACACACACACGCACGCACGCATCGCGCGCGCGCGCTTGGTTTTGTTAGTTCTATATTGTTCTTCATTTGTTTTGGCTGCTATTCTTGTCTTATGTTAGTTATTGTCGCTGTTGTTGTTGTGTACGTAATTTTGTATTTATTTTTTATTTGCTTCTTGTGGTTGTTCTTGTTGGTTTATCTTTTTTTTGTTTGTTTTATTCAGTTGTTTTGTATGGTTGAAGATTTTTGTGTGTATGTGTGTGAGAGGGGGGGTGGGGGGTGGGCGGAGCAGTTGGTGTGTTCTTTTTAAAAAAAAATTGTTCTGGTCTTCTTTGTTTGTTCTGGTTTGGTTTTTCTTTGTTGCTTGTTTGTTTGTATTATGATGGATATATTTTCAAGATTTTTTATTGATTGGAAATGTATGGTTTCATATTTTTCAGGGTTTTTTGTTTTGTTTTTAATTCCATGTATGCATAATTATGTTATTGTCTTTTCTTGTTTGATTTATATGGTTGATCATTGATTAGGTTTTTTATTCTATGTCTGCATATATATTATCTTTTTCCTCGCTTTTTTTCTTTAGATAGATGGTTTGATGAAAAAAGCAAATGCACTGCTTATTCAATGTACCATCTGAAAATAAAAGTTTGACTTTGACACACACACACTATCTCTGTCTCTGTCTCTGCCTATCTTCTTACTCTGTCTCCTCTCTCTTTGTCTCTGTCTCTGTCTCTCTCTGTCTCTCTGATGTTCTTATAGTATATTGTTTACTATAGCCAGCCATTTGATGCAGGTTTGTGTGTATGAGAGAGAGAGAGAGAGAGAGAGAGGAGAGAGAGAGAGAGAGAGAGAGAGAGAGGAGAGAGGGGAGAGGGAGAGAGGGGAGAGCTGTGTTAGTGAGAATCTGCTACCTCTGTATCACCAAGTAGTCAATGGACAGTAAACAAAAAAACACAAAAAGCCAAACAAAACACACACACACACACACACACACACACACACACACACACACACACACACACACACACACACACACACACACAGGTAACATTTATCAATACATCTTTCTTAACAATAGATCTATTCAAGTAAAGGTAGAAAAGGACTACTCAAATCCTAGACATCTTGATATGGGCTTACCACAAGGCTCTGTTATAGCACCAGTTCTATTTAATATCCTGTTACATAATCTTCCTAAACATTTTGTCTCAGAACCTTGTCCTAGTACAATATGCAGACAACATATGGCATGAGTGTTACCATGGAACAAAACACACCGAAAATGTCTTTAAATTATATTTAAAAACCTACACCAAAAAGACATTGATAAATTAAATAAGTATATAATTGAACATGGTCTTCAATTATATACAGGAAAAGACGCATATGTTTGGAACAATGTAAATTTAGCATTTGACATTGCTAAAGGTTTACTGTTAAGTCCTATAGGGCACTTATCGCAGTTCTTGTAGTTCTTTTTGAATTTCGGTTTATTTTGTAAATATGTGTTCCTGATCTGTTCATGTTTAGAACAATCTTTCCTTTGTTATTACTTTTTTTTACACACACATACGCGCGCGCGTGCGCGCGCGCGCAGGCACGCATACAAGGTCACACACAGGCACACGCACAAACACACTAACACACACTCACACAGGGTAGATATATTTTTCTCTCTCTCTTGTGCTGTTTTACATCCAGTCCCCGTGTGTATGCGGTTTTGTAAATTTTGTCATCTGTTCCCACCGCACACAATGGCCTACTCTTTCCCAAAAGCGTAACAATT
>CM054164.1:2360340-2382595 GCA_028751875.1 Rapana venosa
GGTGTGTGTTTTGTTTTTTTTGGGGTGGGGGTTGGGGGAAAAAAGTTGGGGAATGTTTTATGTTTAGTGGGTAATTTTTTGTAAATGGGGAGTTGTTAGGTAGGTGCCAGCACATGAACCACGCACGTACACACATGTGTGTGTGTAGTGTGTGTGTGTGTGTAAGTGTGTGTGTGTATGTGTGTGTATGTGTGTGTATGTGTGTGTATGTGTGTGTGTATGTGTGGTGTATGTGTGTATGTATATGTGTGTATGGTGTGTGTATGTATATGTGTGTTATGTGTGTGTATGTATATGTGTGTATGTGTGTGTATATGTGTGTGTGTATGTGTGTGTGTGTGCGGTGGGGTGGGGTGTGTGTTATGTATGTGTGTGTGGGTGTATGCGTGTATGTATGTGTGTGTATGTGTGTGTATGTATGTGTGTGTGCATGTGTGTGTATGTTGTGTGTGTTATGTGTGTTTATGTGTGTGTGTGTATGTGTGGTATGTGTGTGCATGTGTGTGTATCTGTGTGTATGTGTGTATGTGTGTATGTGTGTATGTGTGTGTATGGTGTATGTGTATGTGTGTGTATGTGTGTGTGTATGTGTGTGTATGTTGTGGTATGTATGTGTGTGTATGTGTGTGTATGTGTGTGTATTTGTGTCTGTGTGTGTATGTGTGTGTGTATGTGTGTATGTGTATATGTGTGTATGTGTGTGTGTATGTGTGTTGTAGTGTATGTGCATGTGTGTATGTGTTTGTGTATGTGTGTATGTATGTATGTGTGTATGTGTGTGTTTGAATGTATGTTGTGGTATGTTTGTGTATATGTGTTGTATGTGTGTGTATGTTGTATGTGTGTGCATGTGTGTGTATGTATGTGTTGTATGTGTGTGTATGTATGTGTGTTGTTGTATGTGTGTGTATGTGTGTGTATGTAAGTGTATGTGTGTGTGGTTTTATGGTGTGTGTATATGTGTGTATGTGTGTATGTGTGTGTGTGATGTGTGTGTGTGCATGTGTGTGTTGGTATATGTGTGTTTGGGCATGTGTGTGTATGTGTGTATGTGTGTGTAGTGTTGTTTGTGCATGTGTGTGTGTATGTGTAGGTATGTGTGTATGTATTGTGTGCATGTGTGTATGTGTGTCTCTGGTGTATGTGTGGTTTATGTGTGTATGTGTGTATGTGTGTGTATGTTGTGTGTATGTGTATGTGTGGTGTGTCATGTATGTGTGTGTTTGTATGCGTGTGTATGTGTGTGTATGTGTGTATGTGTGTGTTGTGTGTGTATGTGTGTGTAAGTATGTTTGTGTATGTGGTGCGTGTATGTGTGTGTATGTGTGTGTGATGTATGTGTGTGTATGTGTGTCTATGGTGTGTATGTGTGTATGTATGTGTGTATGTGTGTGTATGTTTTGTGTGTGTATGTGTGTGTATGTGTGTATGTGTGTATGTGTGGTGTATGTGTGTGTATGTATGTGTATGTGTGTGTTTGTGTGTGTATTTGTGTGTATGTGTGTGTGATGTATGTGTGTATGTGTGTGTATGGTGTGTGTATGTGGGTGTATGTGTGTATGTGTGTATGTGTGTGTATATTTGCATGTATGTGTGTGTGTAGTGTGTTTATGTGTGTATGTGCGTGCATGTGTATGTGTGTGTATGTGTGTGTATGTGTGTGTGTGTGTGTGTGTGTGGTTGTTGACAGTGAAACGTGTCAATGGTCATGGTCATACCTGCGAGGCCTATATGAAAGAACAGCTTTTCTTGGGGCCTTACAAAACCTTTTTTTACCGGCTGTTTGAGTTCTCGAAGGCAGTGTGTTGGTGTGCAGTGAAGCCTGAACATGCGTGTCTGTGTGTGTGTGTGTGTGTGTGTGTTGTGTGTGTGTGTGTGTCTGTCTGTCTGTGTGTGTCTCCGTGTATGTGTTTGTATGTCTGTGTATGTGTCTATGTGTGTGTCTGTGTTCGTCTGTGTGTGTGTGTGTCTGTCTGTCTGTGTGTGTCTTGGTGTGGTGTTTGTATGTCTGTGTATGTGTGTGTGTGTGTGTGTGTGTGTCTGTGTTCGTCTGTGTGTGTGTGTGTGTGTCTGTGTGTGTGTGTGTCTGTGTGTGTCTGCGTGTTTTATTTTATAAGTCTTTTCTATCGAGGATAATGGAGTAAGCACCTATGTGCTTTTTTCGCGAGTGTGCTTGTGTGTGTGTGTCTGTGTGTGTTATGTGAGAGGATGAGAGGAGAGAGAGAGAGTAGAGAGAGAGAGAGAGAGTGAGTGTGTGCGTGTTGTGGTGTGTGTGTGTGTGTATGTTGTGTGTGTCTATGTGAGTGAGTGTGTGGGGGTATGTAAATGTGTGTGTATGTATGTGTGTGTAAGTGTGTGAGTGTGTGTATGGTGTGTGGGTGTGCGTGTGCGTGTGTTGTATGTGGTGAGTGTATGTGTATGTTGTGTAGTTTTTGGGTTGTTGTCTTAAAACTTAACGTCTGTTCCCAAGTAAATTTTAACGGGGGAAATAGAAAGTTTAATGGAAGTTAAAAAGGGGTTTTGGGAGTGGGGGGAGAAAAGGTTAAGAAAAGCATCAGTTTTGGTAACTTGTAAAAAAAAAACTAGAAAAGAAAGAATAATACTTTTAAACAGGAGCAAAAAAAAAACCACAATGTGCAAACATGAAAAAAAAAAATGTAACACAATAAAATATTTCAAGTGGACTATGCAATAAACATTGGCAATAGAAAAGACTAGTTTTGGGTTTTTTCAAACCATTTTCCGAGATTAAAAAATGAGGTAAAAAAGGTTTGACAATAGGGCCCCAAAAAATAGAGTTTTGGGAAAATAGACCCCCACATACCATCGACAGTTAACAAAATTTTTTGAAAAGGGAAAATGCATTTAATTTCATTCTAAAGTATGGGAATCAACCCTTCTCAAACTACATACATAAAAAAAACTTTTCCAAAAACATAGACACTTATCAGGGTGTGTGTAGTGTGTGAATATGCGTGTGTGTATGTGGTATATGTGTAGGGGTGTATATGTGTGTGTATGTGTGTGTGAGTGTTGTCAAAGTAAAAGTCAAAGTAACTTTTATTTCGTGGTTTTTTAATAACAGTGCATTTGCTTTTTTTAAAAAAAAGCCATCTACTAAAGAAAAAAAAAAAAAGCGAAAAAAAAAAAAGAAAATTTATATGCAGACATGAATTAAAAAACAAAAAAACCTAATTTTTGGGAAAACCAAAAAAACAACAAAAAAAACATAACAAGAATGTGGAATTAAAATAAACAAAAAACCAGAAAAATATAAACCCAACAATTCAAATAATTCAAAATCCAAAAAAAATCCCCGTCAAAAACAAAAACAAACAAGCAACAAAAAAAAAAACCAAACCAAAACAAACAAAAAAGCAAACGAAAAAAATAAAAAAAACCACACCAACTGTTCCCCTCCCCCCCCCCTCACCCCCAAATGTACCAAAAACCTTCAACCATACAAACACGAATAAAAAAAACCCAAAAGATAAATCAAAAAGGAAAACCCACAAAAAAAATAAACAATCAAACAAAACAAATAAAATACAAACAACAACAGCGACTAAAACTCATGGACAAGAATAACAGCCAAGACAAATAAAAACAATATAGAACTAACAAAAGACGAGAAAAAAAAAGTCCAAAATACCCCCTCCCCCCCCCAAAAAAAACCCCCTAAACCCAAAGCAAACAAAAGGAAAAATAAACCCAGAACCCCACCCCCACCACTACCAACAAAAACAACAAAACCAAAATTAATGGATATAAACAGAGAAAACTGATGTACATTTAAACACTTACATACACATAAACTAACACCCTCACCCATATCCCCTTTACCACCTATACTAAAATTATAAGAAAAAAAAGAAAAAACAACGTATGGATTCAGAGCAAAGAAGTATAAAAAAGAATCCATTCCTCCCTTTCCCGGGAAAATACACAATGTCATGTGTTTTTGGTTTTTGAGGGAGCAACGTTAACCTTGATAAAAGAATAAATTAGGCAATGAAATCCCCCCGCAGTACTAAGTCAGCAAAAAACAATTTAGCTCATTAGTACAATAAAACAGAAAACTAACAGGAAAAACTTAATAACACATATTTATGTGTAATACAAAAAAACAAAAAAGGCCAAAAAAAGCAAGAAAGTAAAAAACCAAAAAACCAAACCCCAATTAAAACACACAACGCACCCAAAATTGTACACACACACTTTTACAACACAACACACCCCAACACCACACACACAAACACAACACACACCACACACACAAAACACACAACACACACACACACAACACACACACACACACACACACACACACACACATCAGATTCAAAGCGTGTGGGGTTGATATCATATCAACCCATGTATGATCAATGTTACACTGTACTCAATGAATTAAAAATTTGGGTCATATTGTTTTAATGAAAAGATGACGTCAGGGGAACCTTAAATCCCCCTTTTAAAGTTACAAGTCTGTTCTTACTTTACATGAAATATCTTTTTTAGATTGTTTTTACTGATTTTTGCTTTTATTTTCATTTTAAATTTTTTGGGGGGGTTTATTCCATAGGTCCTGCCTGAAAACAAAGGCTGAATTTTTATAGGTTATTTTTGGGTCTTGGAAATTTTTGCAAAGGTTGTGTCTAGTTGGTTAACTTTGAAAGCTTTGGAATCTTGGGAGGTGCTTTTTTATTAAAAACTTTTTGCATAAACAAGCTTTATTGAATGAAAAACGGTTTTGAAAAGTCAGGACATTTTTTTTGCTTATAATCCCAATTTTCGGGTGCTTGTTTTTAGAATACAAGTTTTTTGCCTTTTTTATAAGCATGAATGAATTTCAAGTTTTGTTCCCTGCAGGTTCCAAATATTTTAGATGTCAATGATTTGGGAGAAAGTGACCGCAAAAAATAGTTTTCGGAATGATTATTTAGAAAGTGTTTTTTTTTGGATAATTGAAGTAGCCTGTGAGCTAGGCTTTACCTGTGACATTTTGTGACAGTCCAAGTCATATTTTTGTCAAGGTAAACCTAAATTTTATGTGAGTCAAATTCTTCAAAATTCCTTATCCAACAACAGAGGTTGAAAAATTCTTCATTTTTGCCTTTTTTGTCTTTCTTATCGTACAACATTTTTTTTTTGTGCATTTAAGGACAGTGGGTTTTAATTGAGTCAAAAACAAACTGTCAATAAATGTTTTTAAATTTGCTGTTAATTTGCTGGGTCGAAAAACTACAAAAGAGAGTGGGATCTCAGCAAACATTTCCAGTTACTTTAAAAAAACGGGGAATCTTTACTAGACTGAAAACAAAAGTTGGGCCAAAATGAGCCCTTGTGGACCCCCTGTTAATGGGTAGTAGTTTTGATGCTTGGGGATTTATGTACAAGCTGCTGCCCTTTGGACAAAAAAAATTTTTGTAGTTGGATAACTTCGGTGGGAGTTTGTACAATTCTAATTTACGCAATAAAAAAAAGAGTGGTGAACACAAATGCTTTTTCAAATCAACAAAAAGGAGGCCCTAAAAATTTTTGTATTTATATTGTGAGGAGCTGCGGAGCTGAGTTAACAGTGGGACAGAATAGTTTTTACGAACCCTGATTGATCCCCGTGCAATAGATTGTTTTTTATAAATAAGAAATTTTGGGGTGTTTGTTTTTTTTCAAGGGTTGATAGTACAGAGAGGGAAATTTAAATTGGGCCGTAATTTGAAAGGGGAAGAGCAGTCACTGATTTAGGACAGTATAACTTTTTTCCTTTTTAAACTTGAGGGATTTTGGGATAGGTATGTGTGTATGAGTGTCCATGTGTGTATGTGTATATGTGTGTTTCATGTTTGTGTTGTGTGTTAGTGTGTGTTTGTGTGTGTTTTGTGTGTATTTTGGGGACGTGTGTGTTGTGTTGTATCCTTCGGATGAGCATAAACCAAGGCCGTGGCGAACGCCGCAGAAACTTGGACAGTTAAAATCTGTTACGCTTTTCGGAAGAGTAATTGTGTGCCGGGGGAACAAAAATGACAAAATTACAAAACCCGCATACACACGGGGACTGGATGTAAAACAGCACAAAGAGAGAGAAAAATATATTACCTTGTAGTGTGTGTTAGTGTGTTTGTGGTGTGCTGTGTGGCCCTGTATGGGCTCGCGCGGGCAACGCGCGCGCGTATGTGTGTGTAAAAAAAAGTAATAACAAAGGAAAGATTGTTCTAAACATGAACAGATCAGGAACACATATTTACGAAATAAACCGAAATTCAAAAAGAACTACAAGAACGCAATAAGTGCCCTATAGGACTTAACAGTAAACCTTTAGCAATGTCAAATGCTAAATTTACATTGTTCTAAACATTTGCGTCTTTTCCTGTATATAATTGAAGACCTGTTAAAATTATATACTTATTTAATTTATCAATGTCTTTTTGGTGTAGGTTTTTAAATAAAATTTTAAAAGACATTTTCGGTGTGTTTTTTTTCCATGGAAACACTCATGCCATATGTTGTCTGCATATTGTACTAGGACAAGGCTCTGAGACAAAATGTTTAGGAAGATTATGTAACAGGATATTAAATAGAACTGGTGCTATAAACAGAGCCTTGTGGTAAGCCATATCAAGTGTCTAGGATTTGGTAGTCCTTTTCTACCTTACTTAAATAATCATTGTTAAGAAAGATGTATTGATAAATGTTACCTGTGGTGTGTGTGTGTGTGTGTGTGTGGGGTGTGTGTTTTGTGTGTGTGTGTGGTGTGTGTGTGTGTGTGTGTGTTTTGTTTGGCTTTTTGTGTTTTTTGTTTACTGTCCATTGACTACTTGGTGATACAGAGGTAGCAGATTCTCACTAACACAGCTCTCCCCCTCTCTCCCTCTCCTCTCTTTTCTCTCTCTCTCTCTCTCTCTCTCTCTCTTCTCTCTCTCTCTCTCTCTCTCTCTCATACACACAAACCTGCATCAAATGGCTGGTATAGTAAACAATATACTATAAAAAACATCAGAGAGACAGAGAGAGACAGGGGACAGAGACAAAGAGAGGGGAGACAGAGTAAGAAGATGGCAGAGACAGAGACAGAGATAGGTGTGTGTGTCAAAGTCAAACTTTTATTTTCAGATGGTACATTAAAATAAGCAGTGCATTTGCTTTTTTCATCAAACCATCTATCTAAAAAAAAAGCGAGGAAAAAGATAATATATATGCAGACATAGAATAAAAAACCCAATCAATGAATCAACCATACAAATCAAACAAGAAAAGACAATAACATAATTATGCATACATGGAATTAAAAACAACAAAAAACCTGAAAAAAAAAAAGAAACCAACATTTCCAATCAATAAAAAATCTTGAAAATATATCCCTTTATAATAAAAAACAAAACAAGCAACAAAGAAAAACCAAACAGAACAAACAAAGAAGACAGAACAATTTTTTTTTAAAAGACACACCAATGCTCCGCCACCCCCCACCCCCCCTCTCACACACATACACACAAAAAATCTTCAACCATACAAACAACTGAATAAAAACAAAAAAAAAAAAGATAAACCAACAAGAAACAACCCCAAGAAGCAAAAAAACAAATAAATACAAAATTACGTACACAACAACACGCGACAATAACTAACATAGACAAGAAAAGCAGCCAAAAACAAATGAAGAACAATATAGAACTAACAAAACACAAGCGCGCGCGCGCATGCGTGCGTGCGTGTGTGTGTGTGTGTGTGTGTGTGTGTGTGTGTGTGTGTGTGTGGGGTGTGTGTGTGTGTGTGTGTGTGTTGTGTGTGTGTGTGTGTGTGTGTGTGTGTGTGTGTGTGTGTGTGTGTGACAACAGCACGGCATGTTTAGATGGTATGGAATAATGAGCATGCTACTGTCTTTAAAGATACTCTATGTTCAGATATAGTTCACGAAAAAATTAATACAGCAATTGATTTGATTGACTTTGACATTAATGCTGCTTTAGATATGTTTAATGAATCTATAAAAGAGTGTGCCGAGTGTATGACGAAATGTGTGTCTGTAAATAACCATAAAAGATCAGGTGGTTGGTTTGACAATGAATGTTTTAACAACAGAAGACATGTGAGAAGATTATTGAAAAAAATATCGACGTACTTTGGACGTACAAGTTCGTAATGAATATACAAGAGTTAGACGGGAATACAAATATCTGTTGAAAAGAAAAGAGAAAGAGTTTAATGCTCAATTGTTAGATAAACTTGTAAACTCTATACATGATCAAAGAGTATTTTGGGATACTATTCACAAGGCTTCTAAAAATAACATCAGTCTTGACAGCTGGTTTCAGCATTTTAAATAATTGCTAGACAAGGAAGTAAGCAATGAAAATGTAATTGAGGATACACGTATTGAAAGTAACAGTTGTTTTAATCGTCCAATATCTAAAGAGGAAGTACTGTTCGCAGTAAGAAAACTGAAAGACCGCAAGGCTTCTGGGCCTGATGGCATTGTTGGTGAAGTGTATAAAAACTACAATGAACAGGTTTTGCAGATTTTCACAAAGCTCTTTAATGTTTTGTTTGACAATGGGTTATTTCCAGAAGCATGGACAGAATCAGTTGTGTTACCACTTTATAAAAAAGGTGATACTAATAATCCTAATAACTATAGAGGTATTTCCCTTAGCATTGTCAGTAGTAAATTGTTCAGCACAATTATTGATCATAGAATACAAGAGTGGGTAAAAGAAAATGATATTACAGGTGATTTTCAAGCTGGATTTAAAAAAGGATACTCAACAATAGATCATATGTTTACATTGTTAGCCCTAGTGCAGAAACAATTTTCCCTTAACCGTAAATTATATGTGGCTTTTATTGATTTCGAGAAAGCCTTTGATTCTATAAATAGAAGTTTGCTGTGGCCTATTTTATCTAAGAATGGTAAAAAATGGTAAATTACATTCATGTATTAAAGCCATGTATGAGCATGTAAAATGTAGAGTTAGGTGTGCTGCTGCTCTGACCGATGTTATTAACTGCACGGCAGGGGTAAAAGCAGGGGGATGTATGCAGTCCAGTTTTGTTTTCTCTTTTTATAAACGAACTGGCAATAGAAATAATTGATAAAGGAAGACACGGTGCCACTATTCCTTGCAGTGCATTTGAACTGTTTATTCTGTTACTTGCAGATGACATTATTTTATTGTCAGAGACTGCTATAGGTTTGCAGGTTCAGTTGAATAATTTACAGCTTGCTGCTGCCTCGCTCCAGTTGAAGGTTAACTTGAATAAAAGCAACATCATTGTGTTTAGGAAAGGCGGTTTTTTGAGTGCTAGGGAGAGGTGGGTTTATGATAATAATGTAATGCCTGTTGTTAATGCATACAAGTATTTGGGAGTATTTTTTACAACTCGCCTTAGTTTTGTCTCAGCGTGTAAGGATCTGGCTAGCAGAGCAAAAAATGCTTTATTTTCTGTTATGAAAAGACTGTCCACACTTAACAACTCCACGATAAAACTGTTTCTGAAGGTATTTGACTCTCAAATACAGCCTGTTGCACAGTACGGTTCCGAGTTGTGGGGGTTGAATAAAGCTGCAATCGCCTGTGAATCTGTACATTTATTTGCTCTGAAAAAGTTTTTGGGGGTTGACATGCGTACACCTAATGACCTTGTATATGGTGAAACCAATATACATTAACTCAGCTGTTCAATGTATACGCTATTGGCTCAAAATTTTGGAAATGGGGGAATCAAGATTACCTTTCAAAGCGTATAAAATGTTATTCGAGTTAGATAGTAAGGGTAAGAAAAATTGGGTGACTGATGTACGTATTTGTTTGCATGAATATGGCTTTGGTGATGTGTGGATGAATCAAGGTGTGGGAAGTGTAAAGGCATTTTAAGAATTTTTCGTCAACGTTTAGTTGACTGCAGATTTGGAGAAGTGGAGTGAACATGTTCAAAATAGCACAAGGTTTGATTTTTATAGTTTATTTTGTAGCTCACATGAGATGAAGTTGTATTTGATTTCAGATATGGACAGACATTTGAAAATAGTGACAACAAGGTTTAGGTTGGGTATTTCAAGTTTAGCCACTCATCACTTTCGATATAGAGATTGTAATGACATTGATTTGATATGTACTCTCTGTAAAAGTGATAAAGATGATGAGTTACATTTAGTTCTGTGCTGTCCATTTCTTAAGGAGCTCAGAGATAAGTTTATTTCACCTAAATATTTTCGACAGCCTTGCACGTTCAAATTAATTTTGCTGATGTCCTCTACAAGACATAACGATATTTGGAACCTGTCTCACTTCCTTCACAAAGCCTTCAAGCTGAGAGAAATTGCATCATCATAGTTCATTATTATGACTCTCATATTGTTGATATTGTGTTTGTTTGTAATGTTTCTGATGATTTGGGTTTTTTGTTGTTGTTCACTTCCCCTTCATTATGGGCTATGGCCTAATGAATAAACATCCGAATCCGAATCTGAATCTGTGTGTCTCTCTCTCCCTGTGTCTCTCTCTCTTGTTTGTCTCTATCCCTGTCTCTATCCCTGTCTCTCTCTCTCTCTCTGTCTCTCTCTCTGTCTCTCTCTCTCTCTCTCTCTTACTCTGTCTCTATCCCTGTCTCTCTCCCACTCTCTCTCTCTCTTTCTCTCTCTCTCTGTCTGTCTCTATGTCTCTCTGTCTATCTCTCTGTCTCTCTCTGTCTGTCTCTACCCCTGTCTCTCTCTCTCTCTTTCTCTCTCTGTCTCTCTCTCTTTCTCTCTGTCTCTGTCTGTCTCTATCCCTGTCTCTCTGTCTGTCTATCTCTCTGTCTCTCTCTGTCTGTCTCTACCCCTGTCTCTCTCTCTCTTTTCTCTCTGTCTCTGTCTCGCTGTCTCTGTCTCTCTGTCTCTCTCTGTCTCTCTCTGTCTCTCTGTCTCTCTTTCTCTCTCTCTCTGTCTCTCTCTTTCTCTCTCTGTCTCTCTCTCTGTCTCTCTGTGTCTATCTCTCTCTTTCTCTGTTTTCTCTCTGTCTCTGTCTCTGTCTCTCTCTCTCTCTTTCTCTCTCTTTCTCTCTGTGTGTGTGTGTCTCTCTCTCTCTTTCTCTCTCTGTGTCTCCCTCTCTTTCTCTCTCCCTCTCTCTCTCTGTCTCTGCTTCTCTCTGTGTCTCTTTCTCTCTCTCTGTCTCTCTCTGTGTCTCTTTCTCTCTATCTGTCTCTCTCTGTCTCTGTCTCTCTCTGTGTCTCTGTCTCTCTCTCTCTGTCTCTCTCTGTCTCTGTGTCTCTCTTTCTTCCTGTCTCTCTCTGTCCTCTGTCTCTCTCTATGTCTCTATCTGTCTCTGTCTCTCTCTCTCCTCCCTGTTTCTCTGTCTCTGTCTCTCTCTTCCTGTCTCTCTCTCTGTCTCAGTCTCTGTGTCTCTCTCTTTCTCTCTCTGTCTCTCCCTGTCTCTCTCTGTCGCTCTCCCTGACTCTCTGTCTCTCTGTGTCTGTCTCTCCCTTTCTCTGTCTCTCTGTCTCTGTCTCTCTCTCTCTCTTTCTCTCTCTCTATCTCTGCCTCTCTGTCTTTCTCCCTGTCTCTCTCTCCTTGTCTCTCTGTCTCTCTCTCTGTCTCTCTCTCCCTGTCTCTCTTTGTCTCTGTCTCTGTCTCTGTCTCTCTCTCTCTGTCTCTCTCCTCCCTGTCTCTGTCTCTCTGTCTCTGTCTCTCTGTCTCTGTCTCTCTCTGTCTCTCTCCCTGTCTCTTTGTGTCTGTCTCTCTCTGTCTGTCTCTCTCTCTCTCTCCTTGCCTCTCTGTCTCTGTCTCTATCCGTCTGTCTACTCTCGCTCTCTCTTTCTCTCTCTCTGTCTCCCTGTCTCTATTTGTCTCTATCTCTGTCTCTCTGTCTCTCTCTCTGTCTCTCTCTCTCTGTCTCCCTCTCTCTCTGTCTCTCTCTCTCTCTCTCTCTGTGTCTCTCTGCCAACACGTTGATCTTTCCCGTGACCTCACAAGCCTGTTCCATGCTGACAGATCACCCCAGCTCTTCAGCTGTCCCATGGGGAGGGGTGGGGGGTGGGGGGGGTTTTGGGGGGGGAAAAGCCTTCTTTTCTCCTCTCTTTCTCTCTGGTGTGCTTTTTCCTCCCCCCCCCCCCTTTCCCCCCCTTTCCCCCCCCCCCTTCTCCCCCCCCCCCCCCCCGGGCTCCCCCCCCCCCCCCCCCCACCCCCCTCCCCCCCCCCCCCCCCCCCCCCCCCCCCCCCCTCCCCCCCCCGCCACCCCGCCCCCCCCCCCCTTTTTCCTGTCCTCTCCCCCCCCCCCCCCCCCCACCCCCCCCCCCCCCCCCCCCCCCCCCCGGGGGTCCTCCGTCGTTCCCTGACCTTCCGGCCCGGCGTCCTCCCCCGCCCGCCTCGGCCCTTTCTCCCCCCTTTTTTTTTGCTTTCTCCGCCCCCCTTGCCCCGCCCCCCTTTTCGCCCCCCCTCCCGGTTTGGGGGAAGGCCGGCCCCTCCCGGGTTTCTTCCCGCCGCCCTGTTTGTCCCGGGCCTTTTTATTTCTCTTGTTCTTTGTGGGGGGGCCCTTGTTTCCCCTCCCTTTTGTTCTCTTTTTCCCTCCAACCGGGGTCCAGGCCCTTCAACCCACCCCCGTCTCCCTGTTTTTTTGGCCCCACCCCCCCCCCCTCCCCCCCCCCGTCCCCCCCCCTGCCCCCCCCCCCCGGCCCTCGGGGGCCCCCCAACTTTTGGGGGGATTTTTCCCGGGGGTTTTTAAAAGGGGGTTGGTTTTCCAATGTTTAAAGGTTCCGGGGGGGCCAGTTTAGGGGAATTTTTCCCAATGGGGGGGAGGGGGGTGGGGGGGGGGAAGGGGGGTGGGGGGAGGGGGGAAAAGGGGGGCCCGGGGGTTTGTTTTTGGCACTTTGGGATCTGGGGGGGGAAGAAACTGTCGGGTTCTGTCTTTTCTTTTGGGTCTGTTTCTTTTTTTTTCTTTTCTTTTCTTGTTTTCCCTTTTCTGTTTTTTTTTTTCTTTTCTTTTCTTTTTTTCCTTTTCTTTTCTTTTTTTTTTTTCTTTTTTTTCTTTTTTCTTTCTTTTTCTTTTCTTTCTTTTTTTTTTTTTTTTCCCTTTTTCTTTTTTTTTGTTTTTTTTCGTTTTTTCCCTTTTCTTTTTTTTTTTTTTTCCTTTCTTTTTTTTTTTTTCTTGTCTTTTCTTTCTTTCTTTCTTTTCTTTCTTTCTTCTTTCTTTCTTTCTTTCTTTTTTTTTTTCCCTTTCTTTTTAGGTGTTTGTTTCTTCCTTTAAAAGGGCCTTTGTTGATACCGGGGCGAGGGGGGGAAAAAGCCTTTCTGTTTCCCAAGGTTTAATAAAATGGATTTTTTTTTTTAAAAAACCCCTCCCTCTCCCCCTCCCCCCCCCCCTCCCCCCCCCGCTGCCCCCCCCCCCTTCCCCCCCTTTCCCTTTCCAGGGGCAAATTTTTTTTTGGAAACCAAGGGTTTTTGGGGCCTCAGGGGGGGCTATTTTTTGGTTGCCTGGGGGCCCGTCTTCCCCCCCCCTTTCCCCCCCTCCCCCTCCCCCCCCCCCCCCCCCCCCCCCCCCTCCCCCCCCCCCCCTCCCCCAACCTCCCTCCCCCCCTCCCCCCCCTCCCCCCCCCCCCCTCCCCCCCCTCCCCCCTTTCCCCCCCTCCCCCCCCTCCCCCTCAAACCCCCCCCTTTTCCAAGGTTTTTGTCACAGATAAGCTGGTAAGGGGACGTCGTCCCCGACTGCCTGTGGTTTCTGCCCCTAATAGACAGAGAATGGGCCTCCCTACCTGCTGTCTGTACAACACCACATGTACAGTGGGGGTGTCATGCTCCCCTGTCTGTTGTCCCAACACCACATGTACAGTGGAGGAGGTCATCCTCACCTGTCTGCCCGGTACAACACCACACTGTACAGGGGGAGAAAGTCTCCCTCACCTTTTTCTGTCTGTAAAAAACCCACACTGAAACAGTGGAGCATGTCATCCTAAACCTGTCTGTCTGTACAACACCACATGTACAGTGGAGCATGTATCCTCATTTCTTTTAAAAAACCACCCCCACTTTTACAGGGGATGGCCCCCCTTAAACCTGGGTTTTTAACAAACCACATGTACAGTGGGCATGTCATCCTCCCCTGTCTTCTTTAAAACACCACACTGTACAGTGGAGCAGGGGCCTCCCTCACCTGTTGTCTGTCAACACCAACTGTACGTGGGAGATGTCATCCTCACCTGTCTTTTACAACACCCCCACTTTTACGTGGAGCATGTACCCCTAAAAGTCTGTCTGTAAACCCCAAAATGTACGTGGAGCATGTCTTTAATTCCCCTTTTCTGTCTGTTCAGCCCACCTGTACAGTAGGGGCTTGTCATTCTCACCTGTTTTTCCCTGTACAAACCACACTGTACATTTTGGGCATGCCACGTTACTTTTGCGGGGTTTTCCCCCGGGGGGGAAACCGGGTTCCTGGGGGTTTTAGCGAGGAGAACCCATTTAAAGGGGACAGTTCCCCCCAAGCCCTGGTGGGGGCCCTGGGGACGGGGGCCTGTGACAGGGGGGGAAAAAGGGGTGGGGGGCGGGGTGGGCGGGTTTGTCTTCCAGCGCTGTCTAGCAGCAACACATTTGTTAGCGCCGCATTTGTCTTTGCCAAGGGAATCAGCCTGACATACACACACACACTTTAACAAACACTACCCCACCCCACACACACACACGCGCTCCCACACACACACGCCAACACACACACGACAAAACGCTTCCCAAAACCCCTACACAAACACATACACACATACACACTTTACACACACATAACACATCACACACAAACACACACAAAAAACCACCCACACACCCCACACACACCCTACACACACTTACACACCCATACACTCACATCTCAAACACACATACTACACACACGCACGCTCACACACACATAAAACCACACATAAAACGCACACACAAAATACAAAACCCCAAGCTACACTACAAAACACATACACACACAAAACAACACAACACACGCTAACACACCACACACACACGCTCCCCCCACACCACACACACACACAACACCACACACACCAAAACCCACAAACACCCACACCCCCCACACACACGCACACACACGCTCACACACACATGCACACTAAACACACACATAAACACACATCCCACATATACACTCACACACCATACACACACACACGCTCACACACACATACACACACACATACACACACACGCTCACACATACACACACGCTCACACACACATACACACACATACACACATACACACACATACATCACATACGCTCACACACACATACACACACATACACACACACACACTCACACACACACACACACACATGCACACACACACACACACACACCACATTAAAGGTTTATTGTTAAGTCCTATAGGGCACTTATTGTAGTTGTAGTTCTCTTCGAATTTCATTTTTTAAATGTTCTTGATCTGTTTATGTTAAGAATACTATTTGTGTATTTACCTTGTTATCACTTTTTATTACACACACAGACACAGACACACACACACAGACACAAACACACACACACACTTATACACACCCATGCACCACCACACAGAGTAGATCCATCTATTTATCTATCTATCTATCTATCTATCTATCTATCTATCTATCTATCTATCTATCTATCTATCTATCTATCTCTCTCTCTCTCTCTCTCTCTCTCTCTCTCTCTCTCTCTCTCTCTGCATACGTGCGTGCGTGTGTGTGAGTGTGTGTGTGTGTTGATTTTGGGGGAGGGTTATCTGTTTAGGGGAAGTGGGTGTCAAGGATGGGAGTTTGTCAGTGTTTAATTGGTTTTGTTTATTTATTCGATTGGTTTACTTCTATGGTCTTTCATTGATTTCATGACTTCAGTCAATAATTGAATGGCAATTTGAATGATTCATTTCTTTGCTTTTTGACATTATCTTGTTTGTTGATCATTTGGTTTATTCATGTTTGTTTCACTTTTTCCCCCATGACGGCCTGGTGTAAAGAAGCCTCTGGCTTATCCAATTACCCTCATTAAAATATTCGAGTTCTCTCTCTCTTTCATTCAGTCTCCTATTTTAGGGCCGTCTGGTATCACTTAAAGTGGAAAGACGTTAAAATTGAAGACTTACTTTTACACACACAACATACACACGACATACACACAGACACACACGACACCTACACACATACACACACACCAAACGCTCACACCACCCATACACACATACACACAGCAACACATACACACACACACACACACACATACACACACACATACAACACACACACACACACACACACACATACACACACACACACACACACATAACACACACACATAAACACACATACACACACCACACACACACACACACACAACACACACCACACATCACACACACTAACACAACACACACACACACACACACACACACACACACCCTATCCCAACTCCCTGTCCCTTCTCACACACAGTCTTCTTTTAGAAAGCCATATTCATATCAAGATTTAATTTAATTGTTGAAGTACACGATTTTTTGAATAGTTGTTTAGAATGTAGATTACTTTTCATTGTATTATGATCACATTAGGTAACAGTTGCTTACGTAACTTTTGTCATTTTGTAATTGTGCATCATCCTTGTGTCTAATATCATAACTACTGCCTATACTTGCTACACAATGGTTGTGCACAGAATGCGCGAGTGAGAGAGCTCTTTTCCAAAGGGCCACACAATACCCTATTGAGGCCATCCCTTTTAACATTGCAAGAGCCAGCTCTGTTTATTTTTAATATTTATTTTAATTTTATTTCTTCTTTTATGCTGAGGATAATGGAATAAGCACTCATTTGTTTTTTTTACATCCATCCCCGTGTTTATCGTGCGGTTTTTTATAAATTTGCCATGTTTCCACCAGCACACAATGGCCTACTCTTTCGAAAGCGGAATAGGATTTAACGTTGGCAGATGTTCTGCATGCGTTCGAACACAGGTCCTCGATTTATAGTCCCATCCGAAGGACTATAAACTGTGTGTCTGTATATATATATAATGACTTCTCCATTTCGTCGAAATGAGTCTCTTGTCACCTCAGGTTTTTTTCCGCAGGGGCCAAAAAATTGCAGTAGGGGGTCAGGTGCCGTTTTTGGTGTTTTGATAAAACTGATAATATAACTTTCCCAAACCGGAAAACATCAATAAAAAAAAATATTTATGTCCTTTTTTTTATCAAAATGGATTTTTAATAACATACCCACCTCCGAAAGGGGCATTTTGATGAAAAAGACCCAAAAGAGATACTTTTCCGAAACCTTACCCCCCAAAGATTTACAATAGACCGGGCGAGTGACACAAACCCTTTTAAAAAAAGCTCACAGTTTTAAACCTTTTCACACTGTGTGAACTATATCTGGATAAATTAAAAATTTTACCCAAAAAAACGCTCAAAAATAGGGGACAGTCAAAAACAAACGCCAAAGGAGAGATTTCATTCTTGTCATTGCGAAAAAGACCATGTGACCTACAAAGGCCAACGGGGAGATCCCTGAAACCCAAAAAGGCGCCCGCCACTTCAAAAGTACAATCGTAGTAATCCTCGAAATTTGCTTTTTCTGCAAATTTCGGGTGGAAAAATCAAAAGGCTTTAGTAATGAAGTGAGGACTATTTAAAACCCCGATTGAAGTGCTGTTGGGAAAACTGGCGAAAGCGATCATTCATGATCCCCTCAAAATCCCGACCGCTTGAACACGAACCATTGCGGGTTTACTTGGAACGAAAACAACGCGTTTTTGATTCAAGCGATGAAGATATTAACAGTAAAATATTTTTCCCTTGTATTTTATTGAACATCATCAAAGTAAAAAAAATGAATAAGAAGTTCCGACAGCAAAACTTCGTGATATGACTGCAGGTCCCAACTGCAAAAAATAGGCTGAAAAAAAAAATGAAAATATTTGGGCTAAGAATTCAAAAAATAAAACAAAATTGAAAAGAGCTTGCTTTCAAAGTTTTCATCAGATGAACTACTGGCAGAAACAAATAAGGGAAAAAATGCACAAAGGTGGAAATTTTGTTTATTTTTTGTGTGTTTTGTGGGATTTTTTTTTGTTTTTTGGGTGTGGTGTGTGGGGGTGTACCCACACACACACACATGTTGAATTTCGGTATTTTGGGGGGTGGTGTGAGGGTGATGAGTGAGTGGGGCACTGTTTGGGGTTTGTGTGGTACACCACACACACACCACACACAACACCCCACACACACACAACACACACACCACACAAACGTTTTTAAATTTTTAGGTATTTGGGGGGGAGTGGTTAAGGAGTGAGGAGTGTGTGTTGTGTGTGTGTGTGTGTTTTTGTGTGTGTGGGGTTGTCCCTGTGTGTGTTGTGGGCATGTGTGTGTTTGTGTGGTTTTTCACTGTGTGTGTGTTGTGTTTAGCCTTTTCTTTTCCCGCCCTTAAAGACAACATTTTCATTGGCATATTAGGGGATTGCCTAGCAGCACTATAAACTTTACCTTTTTAAAAACCCTTGGCAAACCAGAGAAGCCATCAAAGCGAGCAATCTTCATTTGCAAATGTAATTAAATTGCAGGCAGATAAATTTACATTTTTATGGGTGTGAAATATATTTTGGGGACCAGGGGAAAATACTGCAAACACAAGTTCACTGATTTTTTTTTTTATTCTTTGTTTGACGTATTTTTGTTCTCTGTTTGGTGCGTTTTTTTTTTTTTTAACTTTCAATAAAATAAGTTTATTTTTTAAATTGGAAAAGTGGTAAAGGCGTGTTGGGAACGCTTCTGATTTGATCTTAGTACGGGGTCGCTGTTGTGCTTATAAATAGTTAGTTTTAAAAAAAGTGTTGAAATCAGTTGCCTGCCAAATTTATAATTAACTTCAACCCTTCATGTGACACCACACATACACACACAACACCGCGCGCGGCGGGGCCACTCATATCCCACACACGAGTATATATTCATTATACAAATGTATACAGTGAACTATATTAAAAAATAACCACAAATGCAATTGATTTTTCACCATTTTTTCTCTTGTTTCTTTTTTTTAAATTTAAACATGCTTTTTCTTTCCTTTTTTTTATAACAAGCCTTTGATTTTTATTTTTGACAGTGTTTTGTTGTATTTCGTTCAGCCACAAAAAGTTGCTGAAAGACCACTCAATTTTAAAAATGGAAAATGACTTCAAGATCAAGAAGGGAGGGGGGAAAAAGCCCTGACACCAAAGACAGACTTTTGTTTCTATAATAACAAATTTTTACATCCCGTATGTCTGTGTTGTTTTTTTTTAATTTAGGGGGTGGGGGACACACTGTATAAATGCTTGCAGAATTATGTGTGTGTGTGTGTGTGTGTGTGTTTTGTTTTGATTGTATTGTATTGATGAAACTTTGTGTGTTGTGTGTGTGTGTGTGTGTGTGTGTGTGTTGTGTGTGTGTTGGTGTGTGTGTGAAGTCAAATAAAAGTAATATTCACGCCAAAATATCAAGTTATGTCATTCTTTTTTATCTTGCTCTCACAAGGAAAAACTTTTGTAAGCAAAACGCTCCATAAAGTAAACTGTTAAAAATCATATAAAAATAAAAATTTAAACAGATGAAAACAAAACAACAAATCAGTTTTAAATTGTGAGACAAGACAAAATGAACAAATACCTGGACATAAGAAATAAACAACAACAAAGGGAAAATCAAAAGAATGGCAGATATTTTCATGGGAAAACAACCCCCAACACACACACACACACACACACCACCAACACACAAAACCACACACACACCCAACAACACACACACACACACACACACCACACACACACACACACACACATCATGTCATTTACAAAAAACAGAATATGAATTATGGTAACAGAATGACAAATAATGAAACTATTTTGCAATACTGACATAGAGCTGTAATATTTAATTCGAAAAATGATAAATTTTCACTTTTTTCAGGTGTGTGTATTTGGTCCGTGTTTAGATTAATGTGTTGTTCACGTGGCTTTGTGGTGGTGTACCAGTGTGGCAAAAGTTTTATGTGTTTTTGCCCATGTAAGTTAGTGTTGAAAAAAAGCTGTACTAAAGAAATTCAGTATAACATTGTAGTTTTCAGAGTCTAAAAATTTGGTAAGGGAAAAAGAATTTTGTTTGTACATGTTAATTTAGTTACAATTTGGTTTTTTCAATATTACAACATTGCCCTCATTTACGTCAAATTTTATCAATATTTCCCTGAAAAAGCATGAATGCAAAAAGTGGCTTCTAAGAGCAAGGGAACCCCTTTAAAAAAGACTGGTCTATGAAGGTTTTGTTTCCCAAGCAAAGGGTTTAAAAAAATTTGATAGGTAAATTTGTGATTTTAAGAAAATCCCCTTTTGGGGTTGTCTACACCTATGCAAAACCACACATTTAAATTTTTTACCATGGTACCTTTTTTATTCATGCCCTTTGGCTTTTTTAAAATTTTTTTTAGCTTTAACACTCCATAATTTTGTTTAATTGTAGATGAGGAGCAGGTTACCGTTTTTCCCCCTTTGAAAAAAAAAACCGAAAATTTTTTCAAATATTAGCTGTTGAAAATTAATATTCTAAATTAAAAAATGTAATTTTCTTTCTGTTTAAAATTTCATTACAAAAAACTTTTGTAGAAACCCGAGATATGATAATCAGCCAAAAAATCTGAGGGGCCACGGAGTCCCCCATTAAAAAATTTTTTATTTGACCAATTTTACATATGACCACAAAAAATTTTTAAAAATGTACTCTTTTGTATGTAATCAGTATGGCAAGTTTCATGAAAATTGAACAGGGGTTTCTAAGGAAAATCTAAAAATGAAGTGTGATTTGTTTTCCTTCATTTTTTCAAATGCCGCTCACAGGCATTCCCCCATCTAAAACCCCAAACTCAGAAACTAAATACCGATTTTAATGGGTTTTTACCTAAAAGGCATTTAAAGTACATTTTTGAATCAATAAAACATGAAAAAAGCGATGGTGAGAAGGACTCATATGGCGGAAGGTCACATATATTAATTTTAATTTATATAAATTAAATAAATTTTTTTAATTTATATATATTATATAAATTTTTTTATTGTGTGGGGTGTGTGGTGTGGGGTGTTTGTGTGTGTGTTGCCTGGTGTGTGTGGTGTGTGTGTTTGAGAACTTGAAAAGTGCCTAACTCTGCATGAAAATGGGCGGGTTTAAAAATTTAAAAAAAACTTTTCTAACCATTTTTAAACCTTTGAAGCGGTTTTAATTGGAAGGCGTGGGAAACTGTCCAAGTAAACTGCACAAATATTCAAAGCCAGGCTTTACAACACACGCACAAACACTATACCATGCAGGGGCGGTGTGTGTACACACAACAGGGACACAAATACACAACACACACGCAAACACACACCACACACACACAAACACGACGGCGCGGAGCACACACACACAACACAAAAAGGCACATGCCCCAAGATATACTATTTTTGTCTATTCCTAAGAGTGAACAGAAGTTAAATTGAAGACAACAACAACAAAAACAACAAAACCCAGTACCACCACACACACCACACAACACACTAACACACATATAAAAATAATAAAATA
The DNA here is from genome assembly GCA_028751875.1 of Rapana venosa. Taxonomy (NCBI): domain Eukaryota; kingdom Metazoa; phylum Mollusca; class Gastropoda; order Neogastropoda; family Muricidae; genus Rapana; species Rapana venosa. Next base: position 2,381,942 of record CM054164.1, read on the forward strand.
ATAAAAAAAAAAAATTAAAAATGTATGGAATTTTATACGCTTAATCTTGTAAAGCAAAAATCAAAACGTCGTGACTTTTTTCCCGAGGGAAAGGAAAAAGCCTATGTGCTTCTTTACATTGCCCCCCTTTGTATGCGTTTTTTTTAAAATTTCATCGTTCCCCCCGGCACACAAACCTACCTTTTGAAAAACGGAAAGAATTAACGTGGGGCACAAAGTTTGCATGGTTTGCACACGGGGCCCCGTTTATAGTCTCCCGAAGGCTTTGACATTCAGTTCGATTTTTTTTTCAAAAATGGGAAGAGGTGGGCTGGGGAAACGAACCCAGAACCTCCGGTTTACTTGTTGGCAGGCAACGTTTAACCCTCCTGCCCCTTCCTTCGAATTTCAACAAAAACACTGTATACCAAAAAAACTCAACCCACGATTAACACATACACACACATATACACAACAATACACCATGTCCACCACACACACCACACACACAAATAAACCCCAAAACAACGCGCCCCGCACACACACACTGACACCACCAACACACACACACAACACAACAGTAAAACCACATATACACAATACGCGCCACTATCACAATAACACACATACACCACCGTATACCAAAACATTACAACAATGTTGCACAAACACCAC
>CM054164.1:2383095-2409782 GCA_028751875.1 Rapana venosa
TTTTTCGTTCATGAAGTTTTGTCCTATTTAAAGTCTTTAAAAAAAATAAAAATTCATGTGGCTTTGATAGTATTAGCCCTAAAATACTGAAACTATCTGCATTTTACATTGCAGACTCTCTCACTTATCTTTATAACCTTTGCTTATCTAAACAGTGCTATCCCAAAGCATTTAAATACGCTAAAGTAATCCCTTTGCACAAAAAAGGGAACATAGAAGATGTAAATAATTATAGACCCATTTCACTTCTATCTAGTATACCTAAACCTCTTGAACAGCATGTCCACCATCATTTATCATCTTTTATTGAATGCAAAGGCCTTTTGCATACCCATCAATCGGGGTTTAGAAAGCACCACTCCTGTGAAACAGCACTATGCAGGATTACTGATTCATGGCTGCGTGAAATTAATAACAGAAAGGCAGTCGGTGTTATTTTTATTGATTTAAGAAAGGCCTTTGATTTGATTAATCATAATATCTTATTATATAAGCTTCGGTTATATGGTTTAGATGAAAATGCCTTACTATTTTTTAAATCCTATTTGTCAAACCGAACTCAGTCTGTTTATGCTAATGGAGTTACCTCATCCAAAAAAACTGTTGCATGTGGTGTACCACAAGGTTCAGTATTAGGTCCACTCTTATTCTCTCTTTACATTAATGATCTTCCTTTAACCATTCAAAATGTTGTTTGTGATTTATTTGCAGATGATACAACTCTACAATACGCTAGTCATGATATTAAGGAAATCAATCATTATTTAAACCTTAGTATGAATTCAGTGAAAATTTGGTGTGAGACTAATGCTATGATGGTACACCCTGACAAAACAGAAGCTATGCTAGTTTGTGCGCGTCAGAAAAGGCAAACCTTGAGGCAAACTCATTTACAAATAAAGTATAATAACAACAACATAAAACAAGTTAAAACGCACAAATTACTTGGGGTAGTCATTGACGAAAGCCTCCTTTGGCAGGATCATGTTCACAATATTACTAAAGAAATATCATCCAGTGTATTCCAGCTTTCACAAATTAAAACACTTTCTAGATAAACAATCAAAAAAATTTTCTATTTTGCTTTTATTCAGTCTCGCCTAGATTACTGCTCTGTTGTCTGGGGAAGTGTGCTCCATCTAACCTGAAACCTCTGAACTCTCTTCAAAAGCGAGCCATTAAAGTCATAAATAATAATGAGTTAGCAAATGCATCAAATAATAATTTATTTAAACACTTTGAGATATTACCACTTTGCTTGCGCCTCCGCTTTAAATGTTTTAGCTCTCATGCATAAGGTAGTTTATGATGCTTGCCCTGGTTATCTAAAAGCAATGTTCTCTTTTCAACATCATCACGAATCAGACAGAGCTATTGTCCCCAAACAAACTTAGATCTATTCAAAACGAATTTTTCTTTCAATGGCAGCAGAGAATGGAATGCCCTTCCACCGATGTTTCGTAGAATACCAGAGCACTCTACATTTAAGACAGAAATAAAAACAGCTGTTGTTTGATACGTGTGACTAACTACTCGCAGTCAACACACAACAATGAACTCCAATGTGTATGAACATAATTGGTGCCTATTTTGACTATATCAAAGACATATAGTGTGCACTTCTTTGTGTTTTGTGGGTTGGGGGGGGGGGGGGGGGGGTGCGGGCGTGTGTGTGATTTGTAGGGAATCGAAGAATGGTGTGTGTTGTGTGTGGTGTGTGTGAGGGGGGGGGGGGGGGAGGCGCCCGTTCCGGGCGTGTGAAACATTGGGAGGGGTGTGGTGTGTGTGTCGCCCCGGGGGGGGGGGGGGGGGGGGGGGGGGGGGGGAGGAAGGAGTTGCATATGACGCGCAGGGCGCTTGTTTTTGGATCAGGGAGAAACCTTTGGTGTACTTTTAGAGAACCCGGGGCATTATGGTTCTTGAAGGAAAAATAAATTTAACTGGTGAATGGGGGGGGGTGGGGGGGGGGGTGGGGGGGGGGGGGTGGGGGGGGGGAATGAAGATGAGAGGGGGTGGTGTCTAAGTACGTGTGTAGCACTTTGCCGCGCATGATGTGTTGCGTGCGTCGTGCGTGCATGTTTGTGTGGGGTGTGTGTTGTGTGTGTGTGTGTTGTTGTGTGTGTGTAACTTGGCGGATGTTAAAAAAATTTGAAATTCCCCATTTTTAATGGGTTTCCCCCCAAAGTCTTTCGGGAATTTGTTAATTTTTTCAAGGTAGAGTTTCCACATTTTTGTCTGTTGTTTACTTTTTTTTGGGTTTTTTGCTTTCTTTTTTTTTTTAATTTTCCCTTCAATTTTTTTTTTTTTTGGGCAAATTTGAAAAAAGGCCCTTTTAAATGTCCCAAATTTTCTTTACCCTTTAAAGATTAAATCAATCAATCGATCAACTTCTTTTTCCCTTTTCTCTTCTTCTTCTTCTTTTTCTTCTTCTTCTTCTTCTTCTTCTTCTTCTTCTTTTTTCTTCTTCTTTTTCTTCTTTTCTTTTTCCCCTTCTTCTTCTTTTTTTTCTTCTTCTTCTTCTTCTTCTTCTTCTTCTTCTTCCCTTTTTTTCTTCTTCTTTTTTTTCTACTTTGTTGTTGTTGTTTTTTTGTTTTTTTGTTTTCTTTTTTTCCCCCTTTTTCTTCTTCTTCTTCTTTCTTCTTCTTTTCTTCTTCTTTTTTCTTCTTCTTTTTCCCTTCTTTTTCTTCGTTTTCTTCATTTTCTTTTTGGGGTGTGTGTGTTGTGTTGTGTGGTGTGTGGTGTGTTGTGTGTGGCGCGCGCGCGCGCGTGTTTTACGTCTTTCGCCCGTAAAAGCGCTTTGATTTGTTGTTTTAAAAATTTCCACCGCTATATAAATTCAATTCATTATTATTATTATTTTTTTATTATTATTATTTTTTTGATGAAAATGCGTTTCTATACAAGAGGAATACCGTTTGTTAGGGAAAAAACTTTATTTTGGGGGAATTTAAAAAAATTGATCTATTGAAAGGAAAAATATTTAAAAATTTTTCTGACCATGCCCATATTTCTTGTTTTTATGGCTCCTTCTCAAAATTTAATACATTCCCGTTTTTTTAACTGTAAAGGTAAAAAGGGGTCCATAAAACCCTTTTTGTCGGGGGGGCGGAGGGGTCAAGACCCAAAAACTCTAGGGCCAGCATATTGAGGGCGGGGCCCCTCTCCCTCCCTCGCTGTTTAAACCCTTTCCCCGAAACCCAAAGGGGGGAGGGACCCATTTTCAGCTGGGGAAAATGGGGGGAAATGTAAATGAAAAACCCAAAGGGGCCAAAAAATGTAAGAAGGGGTTTTTTTCATATAAATTTTAAAAAGAAGTTAAATAATTCCTTACATAATTTTGTAAAATGTCAGTTTTCCCAGGGGGGAGAAACATATTTCCCCAAAACTCCATCATTTTTGAGCGCCCTATTATGAAACCTTTTTTTCCCCATTTTTTTGAAAAATTTTCTGGAAAAAAGTATTTGAAAAAATTGAAGTTAGCCTTTTCCATTTCCCAAAGAAATTTTTTTGCAAAAGTCCCTTGAATATTTATTGTAGTTACTTAAATTTTTATTTCATGTTTCCCTTTTTGGGGTTTAAATTTCACTCCTTTTAAATATTTCATTACACTTTTCTATTCTCTTTTTTTACCCCAAAAAAAACCCCCATGATGCTATTTCGAACCTTTTCTCCTTCCTCCCTTCCTCCCCTTTTTTAACTTCCATTTCACTTTTTACTTAAAAGGGAAACAACAACAACACCACGCACACCCAGCACAGCACAGCACACCAAATCCCCAACACACCCCCGCACCATACACACACATTTACCACACCCCAACACAACCCCACCACACACACCCCACGCCCCCGCACGCACGCACGCACACACACACAACCCCACACACAAACACGGGAAAATCAACCCAATTTTTAAACCAAATCACCCTTTCCAAAACCCAACGTATTCCCCCCTCGTAACGCCGCCTTTGAGACAGGGCTTCCCCATCCCCCCCAAGAAAATTCCTTTGTCCACATACTCCCCCACCTGGGACAACCCCCCCAATTTGGGGCCCTTTTTAACTTTTGGTTACAGACCTGGGCCTTTTTCCGCCTTTCCCAGCCGCAGTTAGGGCCCTTTTTTAAACGCAGGGAATGGCTCAAAAAGGTTTCGCGGGCTGGGAATACTTGAAAGGGTGACGAAAATTTGGGATTTGGGATGGAATTTTTTAATGGGGGGGCTGTTCTCTGGGGGTGGTATGTTCTGACGGGGGTACGAGTTCGGGGCTGTTTCAGGCCCTGTTTCAAAAGAGAGCGAGAAAGAGGAAGAGAGAAAGGGGGGGAGAGAGAAGAGAGAGAGAGAGAGAAGAGAGAGAAGAGAGGGGAAGAGAGGGGAAAAGAGAGAGAGAGGGGGGAAAAGGAGAGAAGAGAGAGAGAAGAGGAGGAGGAGAGAGAGAGAGAAGGAAAAAGGGAACAATGACATGACAATGAAAAATTTCTTTTTTTTTCGGGATAATGAAAAAGCACACTGTGTTTTTTTTACTCCAGTCCCCGCCTTTAGGCATAATCTTAATAATAATAACCAAACTTTACAGTCTCACATAAAAACAAGGGGAAAAAACCCTTTTTAAAAACGTCCCCCAGCAACCCTCCCCCCCCCCCCCCCAAAGCAAGCAATTAAAAGAAAACCCTAAGAAACCCACCCCTACCCCCACCCCCCAAAAAACCCAAACCCAAAACAAAAAAACAAACAAAGAAAAGGGAAAAAACCAAACCAAAAAAGATGATAAAAAAAGAAAAAAACAGACAAACAACAACAAAAAGAACAAGAGCAACCCCAAACCCAAAGAAAAATAACACAACCAAACTTAAAAAAGTCTAAAGATAAACATCTACACATTGTAAAAGGTCACTACTTGTTAACAAAATTTATAAGATATTGAAATAGGGCACTCATTAAAAACTTAATACGAGGCAAGCAAAAAAGTATTAAAAAATTTAAAAAATATGAATCCTTCATCAGGATATACTATGACTAAAGCAGGACGTAAAAGGTGAGGAGAGAGAGAGAAGAACAAGAGACAGAGAGTGTGGTGTGTATTTCAGAGAAAATACCCCAATATATAACCCCAAAACAGTATGCGATCCATCAACACTCTTTTTAAATTTTATATGTTTCAAATTATATGTCTGATAATGAAAAAAAATTTAAATACCAATACATCCAAAAATAAAAAAAAAGAAAAAAAACCCAAAGAAAAAATTAAAAAACATACAGTGTTTAGGGAGAGTATGGGGGGGTGGTGGTGAGTGTGTGTGGATGTGTGTGTGTGTTTTTGTGTGTGTTTGTGTGTGTGTGTTGTTTGAGTTGTGTGTGTGGGGGGGGGTGGGGGGGTGTTTTCAGGATAATACTAAATTGAATTCACATAACCACGATAAAACAAAACACTTTTTAATTATGCTCATGCAAATTGAATTAAAGGTAATAAAATAAGTCAATCCCCCAACTCTCAAATAAAGAGGGGGAAAAGCCAATAAAGCAAAAAAAGAAATCACACTTGTAAATATAAAACAACTTTTTTTCCCACAAATGAATAAGTATTCTGTTCTTTTTTACACCCACCCCCGCCCAGGGGTACTTTTAAAAATGCCTCAGTCTCATACTTTCAAGCAAAAAGAAGCAAAGGGAAAAAACTTTTTTTAAGAAAAAGAGAGAAGAAAAAAAAAAAACCAAACAAACAAACAAACAAACCCCCCCAGACGAGCAAAAAGAAAAAACATACCCAAAACCCCCCCCCCCCAAAAAAAAAAAAAAAAAGCAAGCAAAAAAAACAAACAAAAAAGAAAAAAAAAAAAAAAAAATAAAACAAACCAAAAAAACAACAACAACAACAACAAAAAAGCAGACAAAAACAACCCTTCCAAAAAAAAAAAAACAAAACCAAAAAAAAAAAGAAAAAAAACCAACAAAAACCAAAAAAAAAACAAATGGCCAAAAAAAACCCCCCCCCCCCGGGGGGGGGGGGGGGGGAGAGTTTTGACGCTTTGCCAATTTATTGTCATTGCCCAATTGGCCTATTGACAAGGGGGGTTATACATGACTTTCTTTTGTAAATACAAATAAATACAAGAACAGGCTCGTAAAACTGTTGCATCCTTACCCCTCACCCCCCCGAGAGAGAGGAGAGGAGAGAAGAGAGAGGAGAGAGAGAGGAGAGAGAGAGAGAGAGAGAGAGAGAGAGAGAGAGAGGAGAGAGAAAAGGGGGGGGGAGAGGGGGGGAGAGAGGAGAGAGAGAGAGAGAGAGAGAGAGAGAGAGAGAGAGGAGAAAGGGGAAGAAGGGTGGGGAGAGAAGGAGAGGAGAGGGGAGGGAGAGGAGAGGAAAGAACAATGACAAGACATGCAATGACAAAAATTTTATTTCGAGGTAATGAATAAGCAAAAATTGCTTTTTTTTTATCCCGTCCCCCCCCTTTTGGGATACATTTAATAAAAATAAACCCTACTTAACATTCGAATAAAACAAGGGAAATAACCCCTTTTTAAACGCTCCCCCCCCAAAAACCCCCCCCCCCCCCCAAAAAGCAAACAATTAAAAAAAAAAACCTAAGAATACCCCCCCTAACCCCCCACCCCCAAAAAAAACCCCAACCAAAAAAAACAAACAAACAAAAGAGAAGGAAAAACCAAACCCAAAAAAAGATGAAAAAAAAGAGAAAACAACAAACAACAACAAAAAGAACAAGAGCAACAACAAAGCCAAGAAAAAAACACAACCAAAATTAATAAGTCATAAAGTAAACATTCACATTGTCAAATGGTACACATACTTGTTTCCAAAAAATTATAAAAGAATTGAAAAGGGGACTCATTAAAATTAGTACGAGGCAAGTCCAAAAAAGTATTGAAAAAAATAAAAAAATGAATCCTTCTCAGGATTACTAGAATAAGAGGACGATAAAAAGGGGAAGAGAGAGGAAAGACAGAGATGTGTTTTTTTGTGATTTCAGAGATAATTCCAAATATAAATCCCAAAAAAAATATCTCCATCCAAAACTCATTTTAATTATCTCGTTTCAAATTAAATGTCATGATAATGAAATAAATTTAATACCCCACACCCCACAATAAAACAAGAAACAAACCAAGAAGAAATTAAAAACTTACATCGTTTAGGGAGGAAATATGGGTGGGTGAGTGAGTGGTATGTGTGTGTGTGTGTGTGTGTGTTTTGAGCGCGCGCGCGTTGTTGGTGTGTTTTTTGTTTGAGTGTGTGTGTGTGTGTGTGGGGGGGGGGGGGGGTTGTTTTAGGGATAATACTAAAAATGAATATCACTAGCCCCGATCAAAACAAAAATTTTTAATTTGTTCATGCAAATTGAATGTTTGGAATAAATAAGCAATCCTTTCACCCCTTTAAAAAAGAGGGGGAAAAAGCCAATAAAATCAAAAAAAGAAAATCACCATTTTAAGTAATAGAAACAAATTCTTTTTTTTTCCGGGGGTAAGAATAAATATTCATGTTTTTTTTTTTACATCCCGTCGCCGCCCATGGGGGCACATTTTAAAAAAGCACTCAGTACTCATACTTTAAACAGAAGAAGCAAAGGAAAAAAATTTTTTTTAAAAAAAAAGAGACAAACAACAAACAAACAAAAAAACAAAACAAACAAACAACCCCAGACGAGAAAAGCAAAAAAATCCCCAGAAACCCCCCCAAAAAAAAACAAACCCAAAAAAAAAAAAAAAAAAACAAGCAAACAAACAAAAAAAAAAAGAAAAAAGAAAAAACAAAAAAAGACAAAAAAAAAACCCAAAAACAACAACAACAAAAAACAGACAAAACACCCCTTTCCCAAAAAAACAAACAAAAAAAAAGAAAAAACAAGAACATAACAAAAAAATGAGAAAAAAAACAAAAAATCAAAAAAAAAAAAATAAAAAAACAACAAAAAAACAATAAAAAAAAAAAAAAAAAAAAAACCCCCCGTTCCCCCCCTTTACAACACACACACCCAAACACACACAAACCACACACACCACCACACACACACACACCCCAATACACACACACACCAAAACAAAAACTAACAAGCGAAAAACCCAAACAAACACCAATAAAGAACAAAGAAAAACTCAGCAATAACAAAAAACCACACACAAAACACACACACACACACACAACAGAAGAGGAGGGGAGAGAGAGGAGAGAGGAGAGGAGGAGAGAGAGAGAGAGAGAGGAGAGAGAAGAGAGAGAGAGAGAGGAGCCAAAATTTTAGACATAAATTGAACACCTTCATACTGTAGAATAGTACACATAGTTGTTACACGTGGTAAAAAAGATATTAAAAAGGAGATTTATGGAGTCAATACAGTCAAAAGTCAAAATAATATTGAAAATCGAAAGTATGAAAATTTTCCCTTTATTAGAATAACAATAACAATAGAAGGGGGAGGAGGAAGAGAGAGAGAGAGAGAAGAGAGAGAGAGAGATGAATTAAATTTTATATCGGTCTTTTGGCCAAAACAGAGAGAGAGAGAGAAAGGGAGTGTGTGTGTGCTGCGTGTGTGTGTGTGGGTGTGTGTGTTTTGGTGTGTGGGTGTATGTTTTAGGTGGTACTAAAATTAAATTTTTCAAAACAGTACACGATCACCCTTTGGGCACTTTTTTGGATTTTCATACAAAAATATGTTATGATAAAAAAAAAATTTAAAAAATAGAGAGAGAGAGAGAGAGATGGATGGAGAGAGAGAGAGAGAGAGAGAGAGAGAGAGAGAGAGAGAGAGAGAGAGGAGAGAGAGAGAGAGAAGGAAAATGATAATAATCTGATGAGAAGGAGGGGAGGGGGTGGAGGAAGAGGGAAAGAGGAGGAGAAAGGAGTTTGCAAAAAAAATGCGAAGAAGAAAGAGAAGAAGAAGAATTTGAAGAAAAAGAAGAAAAAGGTGAAAGAGGAGGAGGAAGAGGAGAATTAAGAAGGAGAAATGCGGAGAAGAATGCAAAGAAGAAGAAGAAGAAGAAGAAGAAGAAGAATGCGAAAAAGAAGAAAAAGAAGAATGCGAAGAATGCGGAGATGAAGAATGCGAAGAAGAAGAATGCGAAGAAAAAATGCGAAGAAGAAGAAGAAGAAGAAGAAGAAGAAGAAGAAGAATACGAAAAAGAAGAAGAATGCAAAGAATGCGGAGAAGAAGAATGCGAAGAAGAAGAATGCGAAGAAAAATGCAAAGAAGAAGAATGCTAAGAAGAAGAATGCTAAGAAGAAGAATGCTAAGAAAAGGGAAAAAGAATGCGAAGAAAGAAGAAGAAGAAGTGTGAAAAAGATGAAGAATGCGAAGAAGAAGACGAAGAAGAATGTGAAGAAGAAGAAGTATTGCGAAGAAGACTGCGAAGAAGAAAAAGAAGACGAAGAAGAAAAATGCGAAGAAGAAGATGATGATGATGGTGATGATGATGATGATAGCGATGATGATGCTGATGACGATGATGATGAAACCACTGATGAAGACGACAGTGGTTATCAACACATCATAAGGATAATGATAATGAGAATAACTCCCTCTCCGAAAAATCCCTACCCCAAACAAACAAACAAACAAACAAAAGTTAACATATAAAGAAACAAACAAACAACCCACAGTTACGTGCACTGTGGATGTACGCTTCAGTTTATGCATGTCTGCTTGGTAGTTTGCGTTCTGTCTCTTTCTCTGTCTGTCTGTCTGTCTGTCTCAGTCTCTGTCTCTTTCTCAGTCTCAGTCTCTGCCTGTGTGTCTGTGCCTGTCTGTCCCTGTCTGTGTATCAGTCTGTTTTGTCTTTCTCTCTGTCTGTGTCTGTCTGTCTCTGTCTGTGTGTCTGTATCTGTCTGTCTCTGTCTGTCAATGTCTTTCTGTCTTTGTCAGTCTATGTCTATCTATATCTGTCTGTCTCTGTCTGCCTGTCTGTCTGTCTGTCTGTCTCTGTCTGTCTTTTGTGTGTGTATATATATGTATGTGTGTGTGAGAGAGAGAGAGAACATTTTGCCTTTGTCATGGTATACAGATTACTTTAAACAAAAACACCCTCCTCCCCCCTCCTTACCTAAAACAACAACAACAAACAAACAACTACACCCCGTACAAAACCTAATAAACAACAGAAACAGCTAACACAAAATAACAGCAAACAGAAAACCTAGTCAATGACAAGATTACCGCCCGCAACAACAAAAAGAACAACAGCAACAACAAAAACAACAACAGCAACAACAACAACAACAATAACAACAGCAGCAGCAACAACAGCCACAAACACACACAACAAGATAAGCCAATCCTATCACATGCTCTCTGAAGTCAGAGTGTGGCAACCTTAACGATAGGTAAGAACAGGTCACGGACACCAAATCCAGTCATTGGGTGAACCTCGGAGCTCTAGCCAAGGAACGAAAAAAAACCTCAACCCCACCACTAAAAACCTCAACCCCACCAATAAAAATCTCAACCCCAAACAAAAGTCACAGTCATACTAATTGAAAACCCCAAACCATTCATGTCAACTTGCCTTCCACTCCGCAAAACGCGCACAGGAAAATCACACTCAGCACAGACCACGCTGGAAACCAGGCCTGTGCCATAGTACACAAGGCAACTGGAAAAACAACCCAACTAAAAACTCCCAACACCGTCACTTTCCACCGTAGAAATATTTCTTTAGAATTACTTTTTTCATCCCTGTTGGTGTTAAGTTACGTTGAAAAACACAAATCGTTTTTATGAGATTCTGCCAAGAAGAGGAATAGACAGTACTAGTTGACATATCCTGTTGGCTGAAATGGACGACGATTTCTCATTGGTTTGACAACCAGCTTGGCAAACTTGTCAGTGATATTACCAGCCGCCATGGCGCAGTGGTTAGCGCCTTGGGTTACGGACTGGAAGGTCGCGGGATCGGTTCCCATAAGAGTCATAGGGATTTTTCGGACTCCGGCCGGCTCCTACCCAGAGTGAGAGTGCTGTGGGCTCAGTGGGAAGACTGGGACCACACAGTCGACCTTCACCCGCAGGTTAGACGCGGCTGTAAAAAGGGGCCAAAATCATGTTTTTTTCAAAATAAAAAAAATTGCTAGATGCAGACATGGAGATTTCCCTGCGTGAATTTAAAGAATTTAGGTTGTAAAATATGTCTGAAGAAACAGGGTTCCAGTACCTTTTATAGATAAAAAGGCTTAGGAGTTTGAAACATTTAGTTTTGGCGGCCATTTTGGATTGTTTCCATGGCAACAGTGCATAACACAGTAATTTATAGAGTTTTAGTATTTACAAGTGATGGCTTTTCAGTGTAAGGTACAACTTTTCACATGAGCTTGTAAACAAAATTTCTCTGTTTCTACCCCCATGTCCCGCCTTTTAACGGATCCGAGTTTGAGAGTGTTGCTGAAATTACCTGACCAACACTGCAGGTGTGTGTATCCTTCGGATGAGACTATAAACCGAGGCCCCGTGTGCGAACGCATGCAGAACATCTTGCGCACACGTTAAATCCTGTTCCGCTGTTCGAAAGAGTAGGCCATTGTGTGCCGGTGGGAACACGTAACAAGATTGAGAGATAGATAGATAAAGAGAGAGAGAGAGAGAGAGAGAGATGAGAGAGAGAGCTAGAAGAGATGAGAGAAGAGAGAGAGGATCGAGAGAGATGAGAGAGAGAGAGAGAATGACAATGACAATGACAAATTCTTTTATTTCGAGGATAATGAATAAGCACTCATGTGCTTTTTTACATCCAGTCCACGCCCGTGGGGATACATCTTAATAATAACCTAATACTTATGCTCTCACACAGTAGAAACAAAGGGAAATAACCCTTTTTAAAACAAAACAACCCCCCAAAAAAAAACACAATAAAAAAACAATAAACAATAAAGAAAACTCTAAAAACACCACCCCCTCACCGCCCCCCCCCCAACCAAAACAAAACAACAAAAGAAAAAAGAAACCAACAAAAAGAAGAAAAAAGAAAAAAAAAGAGAAAAACAAACAACAACAACAACAAGAATAACAGCAAAACCAAGAAAAAATTCAAATTCAAATTCAATTTGAATTTGAAAAATAACAACAACCAAACTTAATAAGTCATAAAAATAAACATCTACACATTGTCAAATGGTACACATACTTGTTACATATAACAATAAGATATTGAAAAAGGGCATTCATTAAAACTTAAGTACAGCCGACAAGCCAAATAAAGAATTGAAAATATAAAGTATGAATCCTTCACCAGGATGCCTATAAGTATAAGCAAAACGATTAAAAGGTGAGAGAGAGAGAGAGAGAGAGAGAGAGAGAGAGAGAGAGAGGAGAGAGAGAGAGAGAGAGAGAGAGAGAGAGAGAGAGAGAGACAGAGAAGAGAGAGAGAGTGTGTGTGTGTTCAGAGATAATATCAAATATAATTCTCAAATCAGTACACGATCACCATCAACACTCATTTTTGATTATACTCGTTCAAATTATATGTCATGATAATGAAATAAATTCAATACCCATACACTCACACAATAAAAACAAGAAACAAAAGAAAAGAAGAAATCCAAACCTATACAGTCATTGAGAGACACAGAGAGAGAGAGAGAGAGAGAGAAGAGAGAGAGGAGAGAGAGGGAGAGGAGAGAGAAGAGAGAGAGAGAGAGAGGAGAGTTAGAGTTTTTGTCCACAAAATAACACGTAACAACACTGAGAGAGAGAGGGAGAGAGCCAGAGAGACAATGACAATGACAATGACAATGACAAATTCTTTTATTTCGAGGATAATGAATAAGCACACATGTGCTTTTTTACATCCAGTCCCCGCCCGTTAGGGATACATCTTAAAAATAATAACCCAATACTTATACAGTCTCACAATAAAAACAAGGGGAAATAACCCTTTTCAAAACAGCTCCCCCCAACAACCTCCCCCCACCCCAACAACCCTCCCCCCCCCCCCCCCAAAGCAAGCAATTAAAAGAAAATCCTAAAAATACCCCACCCCCTACCCCCACCCCCCAAAAAACCGTAACCAAACAAACAAACAAACAAAAGAGAAGAAAAAACCAAACCAACAAAAGATGATAAAAAAGAGAAAAACAGACAAACAACAACAACAAGGACAAGAACAACAACAAAGCCAAGAAAAAATAACACAACCAAACTTAATAAGTCATAAAGATAAACATCTACACATTGTCAAATGGTACACATACTTGTTATACATAATTATAAGATATTGAAATAGGGCACTCATTAAAACTTAAGTACAGAGGCAAGTCCAATAAAGTATTGAAAATATAAAAATATGAATCCTTCATCAGGATATACTTGACTATAAGCAGGACGATAAAAGGTGAGAGAGAGAGAGAGACAGAGACAGAGAGACAGAGAGTGTGTGTGTGTGTATTTCAGAGATAATATCCAATATATAAATCCCAAAACAGTATGCCATCCCATCAACACTCATTTTAGATTATACTCGTTTCAAATTATATGTCATGATAAAAATAAATTTATACCCATACATCCACACAATAAAAACAAGAAACAAACCAAGAAGAAATTTAATACTAATCAGTCGTTGAGGGAGAGAATATGAGTGGGTGAGTGGGTGAGTGAGTGTGTGTGTGTGTGTGTGTGTGTTGTGTGTGTGTGGTGTGTGTGTGTGTGTGATGTGTGTGGTGTGTGTGTTTGTGTTTGTTTGAGCGTGTGTGTGGGGGTGTGGGGTGGGGTGGGGGTGTTTCAGGGATAATACTAAATATGTAATACTCACATAGCACACGATCAACACAAACACTTTTTAATTATGCTCCTGCAAATTGAATGTCATGTGGTAATAAAATAAATGCAATACCCATACACTCACATAATAAAGAGGGGAAAAGCCAATAAAGTCATAAAAAGAACATCTACACATTGTAAGTAATAGAAACAAAATATTTTTTTCCAGGATAATGAATAAGTATTCATGTGCTTTTTTACATCCAGTCCCCGCCCATGGGGTCACATTTAAAAATGCACTCAGTACTCATACTTTCAAGCAGAAGAAGCAAAGGAAAAAAAACTTTTTTTTAAAGAAAAAGAGAGAAGAAGAAAAAAAACAAACAAACATACAAACAAAAAAAACAACCCCAGACGAGCAAAAGACAAAAACATACCCCCCAGAACCCCCCCCCCCCCCCCCACCACCACCCCCCACACAAAAGACAACAACAACAACCAAAAAGCAGACAAAAACACCCTTCCAAATAAACAAACAAAAAACAAGAAAAACACAACAACAAACAAACAAATGAAAAAAAAACACCATAAGACCCAAAACAAACAAACAAACAACAAAAACAATTTAAAAAAAAATATATAGCACCTTCCCCCTTCACACTCACACACACACACACACACACACACACAACACACACACACACACACACACACACACACACACACACACACACACACAACACGTGCATACACCAAAACAAAAAACAAACAAGCGAAAAGCCCAAAAAATTACCAACAAGAAGAAAGTAACAACCACAGCAATAACAACACAGAGGAGAGAGAGAGAGGAGAGAGAGAGAGAGAGAGAGAGAGAGAGATGGAGAGAGAGAGAGAGAGAGAGAGAGAGAGAGAGAGAGAGAGAGAGAGAGTTAAGCCAAACTTATAGATCATAAAATTGAACACCTTCATATTGTAGAATAGTACACATAGTTGTTACACGTGGTAATAAGATATTAAAATAGGAGATTCACTGGAGCTCAAGTACAGACAACAAGTCCAAAATAATATTGAAAATCGAAAGTATGAATAAGCCCTTTATTAGAATACACAATAACAATAGAAGGAGAGAGAGAGAGAGAGAGAGAGAGAGAGAGAGAGAGAGAGAGAGAGAGAGAGAGAGAGAGAGAGAATGAATTAATTGCATATCGGTCTTAGGCCACAATACAGAGAGAGAGAGAGAGAGAGAGAGAGAGAGAGTGTGTGTGTGTGTGTGTGTGTGTGTGCGCGCGTGTGTGTGTGTGTGTGTGTGTGTGTGTGTGTGTGTGTGTCAGAGATGGTACTAAATATATAATTCTCAAAACAGTACACGATCACCTTTGACACTTATTTTGATTACTTAGACAAAAAATATGTTATGATAAAAATAATAATAATATAAAAAATAATAATAATAAAAATAGTACTAATAATTAAATAAATAAATAAAAACCTCAATACCCATACTCTCACACAATAAAAACAAGGAAGAAAAGAAAGAAAGAAAAACAAAAACAAAACAACAACCAGCCAGATCTATAAGGTCATAGTGAGAGAGAGAGAGAGAGAGAGAGAGAGAGAGAGAGAGAGAGAGAGAGAGAGAGAGAGAGAGGAGAGAGAGAGAGGAGAGAGAGAGAGAGAGAGAGAGAGAGAGAGAGAGAGTGTGTGTTTCAGTGATAACTCTAAAATATATAATTCTCAAGACAGTGCACATCACTGTCAACACCAATTTTGATTATACTCATGCAGATTATATGTCAAGATAAGGAAATAAACTCAATACCCGTATACTCATATAATAAAAATAAGAAGAGGAGAAAAAAAAAAAAAGGGGGGGGGGGATAAAAGCCAATTATATAAGGTCAGGGAGAGAGAGAGAGAGAGAGGAGAGAGTAGAGAGAGAGAGAGGAGAGAGAGAGAGGGGAGAGAGAGAGATGGTGTGAGAGAAAGAGAAAAGAGAGCGAGAGAGAGGAGAGAGAGAGGGAGAGAGAGAGAGAGAGAGAGAGAGAGATGATTGTCCCACCATAACAACATTGTCCTCGGGGAGTGTTCAGCCGAGCTCCTGTTGGTACAGAAACAGCGCTGTACATTCAGCTAACGCTGCTTCCAATACGTGTTGTAAAAAAAAAAAGTCGAACTGAATGTCAAAGTCCTTCGGATGAGACTATAAACCGAGGCCCCGTGTTCGAACGCATGCAGAACATCTTGTGTACACGTTAAGTCCTGTTCCGCTTTTCGAAAGAGTAGGCCATTGTGTGCCGGTGGAAACAGATGACAAAATTTACAAGACCGCATACACACGGGGACTGGCTGTAAAAAAGCACGTGAGTGCTTATTCCTTTATCCTCGATATAAAAGAATAAATAAATAATACCTGAGGTGTGTCTGCTTCGATTTGTTTTCTTCACACGATTCAGCGCTCTATTATAATTATTATTATCATCATCATCACCATTATTATCATTACCATTACTGTCATTATTTTGATGATGATGATGATGATGATGATAACGATAATAATATACTAGTTTTGATAGAGTTTGATAATGGTCACTTTTAAGCCATTGATTCAGCATAAATTTTCTATACAGTTCAATGCATACAGTTTTTAAGTTGTTCAGCAATGTCTGTTTTTTTCTTCTTCTTCTTCTTCTTCTTCTTCTTCTTCTTCTTCTTCTTCTTCTTCTTGAGACAGCAACTATTGTTGCTCTGTCATAATTTTAAGCGAAAAGGCCTTGCGCTACCGTTAGGCGCCTGACAGCATAATGACAACAACAATGTCATTTGTATTGTATGCCACTTTAAGTCACGGCAGATTTCTCTGCGTGAAATTCGGGCTGTTCTCCCCGGGGACAGCGCGTCGCCACAAGAGCAGTGCCACCTTTTTTTTTCTTTTCCTAGATATATGTATTTGGTTTCCTGTCAGAGTGGCTTTATCTACAGAATTTTGCCAGGGGACAACTCTCTTGTTGCCGTAGGTTCTTTTACGTGCACTAAATGAGTATTACACATGCGACCTCGGTTTATCGTCTCATCCGAAAGACTAGCACCCAGACCACCACTCACCGTCTAGTGAATGGGGGAAGAAGTTTCGGGCACAAATGGGGATCAAACCGCCATACACTTGAAACCCAGACTTTTCGCTTTCTAGGCAGGCCCGTTCCACCGATCCACTCCCATTTCCCCTCATTTTTAATATTTTTAAATAAACATATTTTGATACTTGTAGACCTATGTCATTCCTCATTAAGATTGAAATATGCTAAAAATTAAAATGTTGCAAAATGTTGCGTTTTGAGTGATGGTTTGTATTTTCCAGTCACGGTGTTGCTGTTGTTGTTGCTGGGAACAAAGGGTTGTCAGGCCCCTCAGTGTGTTGCAGAGTCGGTCAAGGCTACACATGGGCTGCAAGCCGCAGTTAAAAAATCACTCTTCTGCTTCTGTTTTTCTATGTGACTTATATTCATACCACACGTACTAAGGCATCCACAGAAATAAAAACTTTTTTGTGAAAGTCTAGCCTCTGACTCATGTGATTTTGAACAAGTTTGGTAGGTTTGAATTTTTAAAATTTATTTTTCAGCAAACACTGTACCCCCCTGTCACTTTGTCGTCTGCTAGCTTCCTTACCGCAATATGCATGCGCGGGGTCAACGCTGTAGGAATACAGGCAATCCTCATTTGATGATTATTTTCAACTTTCTCGTGACTACCTGGTATTGCTCTATGTCCTCAATCCCCAAAACAAGTGCACAGTGCATTTTGTCATACTTAAAAAAATCTGTGAATATCACCAGATGTTTTTGTGTGTGACTCGCACTCTATACAAGATACTACATGACCCCCAAATTATTAGCAGTGTGTAGCCTGGTAACTGACAGGAAACGGAAATTAGGTCAGCAGAACAAGAACATGGGCAGTGCACCAGGTGCACAAGCCAGGGAGCAACTTTTACCTTTGTACGTCCACAGCATGGAGCGTTTTAGGCACTGGTTTGCACTAAAGAAGAAAAGAAGAAAGGCTGCACCTGCATATAATAATAATAATAATAATAATAATAATAATAATGATGATGATGATGATGATGATGATGCTGATGATGATGATAATAATAACAACAACAATAACAACAATAATAATAAGAAGAAGAAAAAGAAGAAGAAGAAGAAGAAGAAGAAGAAGAAGAAAAAGAAGAAGAAGAAGAAAAAGAAGAACAATAATATAACAACAACAATAATAATAATAATAAATGGAATTTATGTAGCGCTATATCTTGCAAAAACAAATCAAAGTGCTTTCATTCATCCTACTCTTACACATGCAGCCAGTTACAATTAATAGTTTTTACAAATTCAAATGTACGCACGCACGCATGCCCCCCTTCCCCATGCACGCGCACGCACACACACACACACACACACACACACACACACACTACACACACACACACACACACAACACACACACACACACACACACACACACACACACACACACATAGAGGGTGCAATATAAGCTGTGCCCAATAATAGTAATACTCATCATCATCATCATCATCACTATAATCGTAATACTACTAATAATACTAACACTACTACTACTACTAGTAGTAGTAATAATAATATATGGAATTTGTAAGTGCTATATCTTGCAAAAACAAGCACTTCCATTCAACCTATTCTTATGCATGCAACCAAGAACAATTAATAGCTCTGAACTGTATATCATTTTTATTTTCTTGCTGCATGTTTTCCTTACCCCCCCCCCCCCCCAACCCCCCCCCCCCAACAACCCCAACAACAACAAACAAACCCCAAACAACAACGAAACCCCAACAACCAACACCCCACCCCCAAAACAACAACAACAACAACAACCCCAGACATGCAACCCCAGTGCATGTAGCGTACAGCTGAACACACCCTTCAGCTCCCACATCCACCTCCCCTCCCCTCCCTCCCCCCCCCCATGTCTGACTGAGGCACTTGAAGCAGCAGCATCCTGCCAGCATCCGCACTGCTACAGCCTCTGTAGCGCTGTGACACGCTGTGGACCGTTAGCCACGCGGCTAGAACAATGCAGGACATGTCAAACCCTTATGGTCCCTGCTCCAGGCTTGTAGGGCGTGTGCCCTTGGTTGTATTCAGCAGATGGCTTCAGCTTCACACGACCTTGATGGTTTTAATTTTAATTTTTATGTGGTTTGTCTGTAAACCAGGACTGACAGGACAAGAATGCAAGTGCGAACATTTATTCAGGAAAGCAATTGACCCATTCTGAAGAGGTCTGTACAATAATCGTTAGATCAGAATAAAAGACAACTGGTTTAACAAAACAATCCGAAAATTCATGCAAACAATATACGATGTATATCAAAGATGACAATCGATTTAACAAAAGAATTCAAAATTTTCTGTAAACACTATAGAATAATTCTTGATATATGACAATACTGCGTCTTGTCAGTGCTTATGTATATAAAGCAGTGACAAATCCCTTACTGTAGTTTCATTGGAGGATAACAACAAGCGATGTAACCTAAAGGCACAAGGATTACGGTGATATTTTTCTGAAGTAATATATTCTTGCTGAAGGTCGTCATATGCTAGACATAAGAATATAAGAGGGAGATTTTATTTATTTATTTATTTGTTGTATTCTTTTATATCTAAGATGGATCGGTGGTCTAGAGGTAACGCGCCTGTCTAGAATGCGAAAAGTCCGGGTCGGGTGTGTGCGTGGTTCGTACCCCGTTTGGGCCCGAAATTTTTCCCCATCCATTAGACCATGAGTGGTGGTCTGGGCGCTAGTCTTTCGGATGAGACGATAAACCGAGGTCCCGTGTGTTACACAAAATTTTCAGCGCACGTAAAAGAACCCACGGCAACAAGGGAGTTGTCCCTGGCAAAATTCTTAGAAAAAAGCCACTCTGATAGGAAAACAAATACAGTTGCAGACCAAAAAAAAAAAAAAAAAAAGAAAGGGTGGCGCTGCTCTTGTGGCGACGCGCTCTCCCCGGGGAGAGCAGCCCGAATTTCACGCAGAGAAATCTCGTGACTTAAAGTGGTATAAAATAAATAAATAAAATAAATAAATAAATGGAATAAGCACTTATGCGTTTTTTTTACATCCGGTCCCCGTGTATGTGGTTTTGAAAATTCTGTCATCTGTTCGCACTGGCACACAATTGCTTACTCTTCTGAAAAGCGGAACAGGATTTAACGTGTGCGCAAAATGTTCTGCGTGCGTTCGCACACGGGACCTCGGTTTATAGTCTCATCCGAAGGACTTTTGGGGAGAGTGGAGTCTGCACTGATGTTAACTCCAGGGGAAAATATCCCCCTTGAACGGGAATCGAGCCCTGGTCATCAGATTGCGAGCGTAATGTTCTGACCACTAGGCTATTCCGTTCCCGAGAGAGAGAGAGAGAGAGAGAGAGGAGAGAGAAGAGGAGAGAGAGAGAGGAGAGAGTAGAGTGGAGAGGAGAGAGGAGAGAGAGAGAGAGAGAGAGGAGGAGAGAGAGAGAGAGAGAGAGAGAGAGAGAGGGGAGAGAGGGATTGATTTGATGGGGTAGAAAATAAGAAGAGTGCAACCTCTTCCCATCTTTTTAAAATAAAAAAGTTAATGCCTCTTAATGAATCATATTGTAAATTTTGTGGTATAACATGTCGTGATAACTCTGGTGTATGAGTGTGCATGAGTGCGATTGTGTGTGCGCGCGCACACACACACGTGTGTGTGTGTGTGTTTGTTTTCACATCTATTCACAAGAAAGTGATTTTAGACAGATGTGTAGGGTGTGTGTGTGTGTGTGTGTGTGTGTGTGTGTGTGTGTGTGTGTATGTGTGTGTGTGCGCGCGTTGCGCGCGCGTCAATGCTTGCGCGTTTTTATGCATGAGCGTCCATATGTGGTTGATAAAAAAGAAACTGTGTGGGGAATGGTTGCTGGGTCTGTGATACTGGTTTGCAGTGTTTCATGTTTACTTGGCGACTGTTGTTAGCCAGCCTTGCTTGCAACCTACGTGAATTTCTCACGCCTTCTTAAAGAATTCGTATTTGTGTGTGTGTGTTATTTATTGCGGCTTGCTTTTATTCAAAATGTTGAGTTTTTACTGTTGCTTTTACTGTTAACAAAACAAAATAGAACAGTTTATGAAATGAGTACAATATGCAATGCTTAAACGAATGCTCTAAACTACATGTGCAAAGCGTCGACAGAGATGTCATTTGGAAACTGATGCATGGCTTTCCACCAAAGTTCATCACCATCATCCAGCAGCTATATGAAGATGCCACCTGTCAAGTCATCCATGAAGGGAAACTGACGGAACCCTTCTCCGTACAGACCGGTGTTCGTCAGGGCTGTCTGTTGTCGCCAACCATCTTCCTGTTGGTGGTGGACTGGATAATGCGGCAAGCCACAGCAGGCAGGAGAACCGGCATACAGTGGACCCTCATGAAGCAGCTGGAAGACCTGGACTTCGCAGACGACATCAGTCTTCTCTCTCACAGGTAACAAGACGCACAAGAGAAGCTCTTCCATTACAACAGCTTCAATAGAACTTGGCAATACATCAGTCCCTCTATCCACTGCTGTGAAGTATCTAGGTGTTGTTATTGACAACACACTCTCTATGAAAAAAATAATCACTCAGACCTGTCAGTCGTGCTACTATCAATTACGGGGTATAAGTGCAATTCGAAAGTACCTGTCCACTGATGCAACAGCCAAACTTGTCACTTCTCTCATTCTTTCACGTCTGGACTATTGTAATTCTCTTTTGTCTGGTCTGCCAGCATCGTCTATCCACTCCCTTCAACGTATACAAAACTCCGCAGATCGACTAGTTCTCAGAAAGAAAAAATATGAGCACATTATCCCTCTCTTGCGATCTCTCCACTGGCTGCCTGTGCCACAGAGAGTAAATCATAAGATCAGTACCCTCTGTTACAAATGTCTCCACAAAACTGCACCCTCCTACCTCTGTGAATGTCTTAACCTGTACACTCCTTCACGTTCCTTCCGCTCTACTGCAGATACCTGTGCCTACGAATACTAGATTCAAACCAATCCACTGTTGGCCGCCGCTCTTTCTCTATTTCGGGTCCATCGACCTGGAATGAGCTCCCTCTCTCTCTTCGCCAGAAACCTAGTTTTGACACTTTTAAATCCAGCCTCAAGACATATTTATTTCAAACCTAAGATTTCCCCCCCTCCTGTTTCATATCAGAGCTATCCCACCCTCACTAACCCATGTCCTATCACCCTGCTAAAGTATAGGACCTAAGTGAGTGTGTTTGTGTGCTTTTGTAAAACATTTGACTATTGCAATTTTATTTCATAGATTTTGTCTGCAGCGCACTATGTTTGTAAATATCTGTTTGTTTAAACTATTGATCATTTATCATTGATTGCATGACTGTGTAAGATTAGGTTGAATGCATGCGCTTTGATTTGTCTTTTCAAGATATAGGGCTATATAAGTTCCATGTATTATTATTATTATTGTTGCTGAAGAAGCTGAAAAGACTGGCCTCCAAATCAAACATCGGGAAGACGGAGGTCATGAGGGTGAACAACAAAACACATGACCCAGTGCGACCGCAGCAAGAAACCATCAAGGAAGTCAGCAAGTTTATTTACCTGGGCAGTGTCGTCAGTAAAGATGGGGGAACAGATGAAGACGTCAAGTGCCGAATCAACAAAGCCCGTCACGCCTTTAACACCCTTCGGCCAATTTGGAGGTCAACAGCCCTCTCATTTAAAAACAAGATTCGGATCTACAACACCAATGTCAAATCGGTCCTACTTTATGGCTCAGAAACCTGGCGGGTAACAAAAACCAACACCCACAAACACCAGTCTTTTACCAACAAATGCCTCAGGAACATCCTCAACATCAGGTGGCCGGAAGTCATATCCAACAAACAACTGTGGGACAGGACCAGACAAACTCCAATCGATTCCATTATTAAACAAAGGAAGTGGGGATGGATCGGCCATACACACCGCAAGCCTGCGTCAAATGTCACCAGACAGGCCCTTGACTGGAATCCACAAGGGAAGCGGAAAGTTGGTCGACCAAAACAGACCTGGCGCAGAGGCGTTGACGAAGAAACGAAGGCAGCCGGAATGACATGGGCCGAGCTGAAGAGGATCTCCCAAAACCGAGTTCGTTGGAGGGGTGTTGTTGCAGCCCTATGTTCCCCAAGGAACCAAGAGGCATAAGTCAAGTAAGTCACATGTGCAAAGACGGGCTTCAGCTGAATAACATTGCATCTTCTTGTTCTTGGTCTTGTTCTTGTTCTTGTTCTTGTTCTTGTTCTTCTTCTTCTTCTTCTTCTTCTTCTTCTTCGAACACCCAAACAGCATCTTTTGTTGTTTGTCATGTGAGCAAAAATGCGTTGCGCTGCTGTTAAACGCCTGACAAGTCAGACCCAGCGTTTCCGATTCGATCCTGCGGAGAATTGTTTTATTTTAAGTCTTCCTGGAAAAAAGGCAGGAAAATGGACCAAGAAGGCAACAAAAAGACGAGAAGGAGGTGACAGGAAGAAAAGAAACAAGGCAGAAACAAAGAGAGGGATAGAAAAGAGGGAATTCCTCGCACAAAATTTGCAGAAGGTGGGGATTCTATTTATACCGACAGGCCTCTGGCAACCGCACGGGCAGGGAGGGAGGGGGAGATAATTTATTGCATCTTACAACTGTCTTTTTTAAATCGAGTTGTATACAAGAATGATTAGGCCTAGCTAGTGTTAAAGGAATTTGTTTTATCATTGTATCGCATTGCATTGTATTGCATTTTACAATATTGCACTGTATTGTCATGTATTGCATTATTTATTACATTTTTTTACTGCAAATTTCTCTGAATGCGATTCAAGCTGCTCCTCACTTCTAACAAGTCCCTGTGTGCATGTATACTGACCCATAATTATATGAGAGTGGTGGGTTGGGTTTTTTTTTAAATATTTTTTTTACAAACTCTTCCTTGTGTCAATTCTTTTGTTGCCGTGGGTTCTTGAACGTGCTTTGAATGCATGTTCTACACAGGACCTCGGTTAATTGAGAAAGACTAGCATTCAGACCATTTCTTATGGCTTACTAGATGGAGAAAACGTCATGGTTCAGACAAAAATCGAACTCAAGAGCTTTCACATTGCAGACGACTGTGTTATCATAAAGAAAAACAACAACCTCAAACCATCACGGCAGGGGTTGCAGTGTGTCAACTAACGCAACAATACAAGGGAAGCAATTGGGAACTTCACGGTTTAATTCGTACATTGGGTTATACCCCCTACACTCTTGAAGTTTCGGTTTTCTCTATAAGCACTTAGGAATAAAAATTATAATACACCTGTGTGTGTGTGTGTGTGTGTGTGTGTGTGTGTGTGTGTGTGTGTGTGTGAAAGTCAAAGTCAAAGTCAAACTTTTATTTTCAAAGTCAAACTTTTATTTTCAGATGGTACATTGAATAAGCAGTGCATTTGCATTTGCTGTGTGTGTGTGTGTGTGTGTGTGTGTGCAACTTTAAGTCACAGCAGATTTCTCTGAGTGATATTCGGGCTGCCTTCCATTGAGGAAAAAGGTGTAGGAAGATGTAGTGCGGGTGTGTCTTCAAAGTGTTCTATTGTTACATGCATCACAACGCAGTTTTTCTGTTTCTCCTAAATGTTACCGATAACTATCCATGACTTTGACAGAGTTGAGTTTAAAAAATAAAAACACCAGCCCACACTTCTAGAATTTTGCGTTTTCGGTTTTTAAAATATGTATGTCTTTTTCAATTTTTGATTGATTGAATTTACTTCCTAGAGGAGATTTCCAATTTAGGGAACATACGTCTTTGGTTTTCAAATGTTAAAAAGAAATCCTGTGGAATCCAAAGCAGAAAGAAAGACACAGAAAGGGGAGGGAAGATATATTAATTGTTGTGCATGTGGAAGAGAGTTATTTCCTTCTCTCCAAGAAGTCCAACCTCAGACAGCTGACAATTCCGATATTGCTTAGGCCCCGCCCTCCCACTACGGTCATCATTTAAAATAAATAAAAAATTCTGGGTGTTTTTGTTGTTCTTGTGTGTGTGTGTGCGTGCGTACGTGCGTGCGTGTGTGTGTGTGTGTGGTGTGTGTGTGTGTGGTGTGTTGTGTGTTTATGTATTTTATTCTATTCTTTTATATCGAGGATAATGGAATAGGCACACGTGTTTTTTCACATCTAGTCCCCTTATTTATGCGGTTTTGTAAATTATGTCATCTGTTCCCACCGGCACACAATGGCCTACTATTACCAAAAGCGGAACAGGATTTAACGTGTGTGCAAGATGTTCTAGGTGCGTTCACACACGGGACCTTGTTTTATAGTCTCATCCGAAGTACTTTTGGGGAGAGTGGAGTCTGCACTGATGTGAACTCCAGGGGGAAACATCCCCTTGAACGGGAATCGAACCCGGGTCGTCATTTTGCCAGCACAATGTTCTAACCACTAGGCTATTCCGTCCCCCTGTATGTGTGTGTGTGTGTGTGTGTGTGTGTGTGTGTGTGTTGTGTGTGTGTGTGTGTGTGTGTGAAGTCAAAATTTTATTTCCAGATGGTACATTGAATAAGCAATGCATTTGCTTTTTTTCATCAAGCCATCTATCTAAGAACAAATTTCGTAATGGTTATACTAAGACATTACATTATTGCATCATTTACCGTTAAATTAAACCAGTAAAAAAGAGGAAAAAATCGATAAGGAGATACATTGAAAATACAAATTACCACATATACATATACATGCACACACATACTCATGCACGCCTGAGCGCGTGCGCGCTCACGTCCACACACACATTTAAATAAAAATGTTTTAAGAATTAAAAAAAGAAAAACATAAAACGTCAGGACAAACAAATTACTTCACCTACTGTTACATCCATTCTTTCACGTTTATACTTTAGATAATAAAAAGGTACAAGAATAAAACGTTAGAAAATACTAGGCATTCGTCATTACTGACAATATTACCTTCAATGACCTCCCTCCTCTCCTCCTCCACCCAGCAAACGTGTGCTTTTTTTGCGTTCATACTTTTCAAATAGCGCTTTTAAAAAATGACATATTCACACAATAGCTATCAAAGCAAGATAAGGCAAATAAGATTATAATAATGATTATCATAATAGAGATACAATTATAACAACAATCGCCCATCACCATGAGACAACAATATAACAAATGATCCCCATCACCATGAGACAACAACATAACGATGATAACAGAAAAGCATTGGAAAGGATGGGGGTGGGGGAGGAGTATCAAGGGGGAAGGGGAAATACACCTTCAATCAAATTAATAGTTTAAAAAAAAAAAGACAAATATTCAAACAAGTAGAACCCCTATACGATACATAATTCAAAAGCCCATAATCCACTGGACTATCAAACTAAAAACAATATCATACTAAAACAGTATCGCTTATAATAGTACTAATAATCTCATCTCTAACTGCAATAAAAACAACATCCACGATAAAATCTATTGAATTAGACAAGACAAAGGGCATGAGGAGTGGAGAGGAAAGGAAAGGAGAGGAGAGGAGAGGAGAGAGAGAGAGAGAGAGAGAGGGAGAGAGAGAGAGAGAGAGAGAGAGAGAGAGGGAGGGAGGGAGAGAGAGAGAGAGAGATAGAGAGAGAGAGAGAGAGAGAGAGGGAGGGAGCGAGAGAGAGAGAGAGAGAGAGAGAGAGAGAGAGAGAGAGAGAGAGAGAGAGAGAGAGAGGAGAGAGAGAGAGGAGAACTCGGAACTCGGAATGATTTAATGTATAGGCCTTGGCCCTTTACAAGCAGGATGAACATAACATATCGTAATTACAACATTAAACAAAACATGTTGTTATGTAATCACATCGCTAAACAAAACATGACATTCTGCAATTACAACATTAAATGAAACTCGATATTCCGTATTA
>CM054164.1:2415282-2417782 GCA_028751875.1 Rapana venosa
TCACCAAAGGTGGTGACAGTTTGCGTTCACGACCGTTCTCCCCCCCCCCCCCCCCCCTCCCTCCCCCTCCCCCTCCACCTCGAAGGTAGCTGCATTCCGACTTCGGGGAAGTATTTTGGATACGTTTGTGTTTCCATAGCCCACTACCAAACGCTGACAGGAATAGCGAGATCTTCTGCATGTGTATAATATACACGTAGGGAATAGGGTAGGTACGTAGGGTATATTATACACATGCAGAAGATCTCGCTATTCCTGTCAGCGTTTGGTAGTGGTCTTTTAAGGCACTGGCAAGTCTGCACTTGAAGTTGACCTGGATGATCGTTAAAAAAAACACCTCCCACCTTGGATTCACCAGACGTCGCTGATATTCGAACCCACGACTTCATGACATTGAAATGGAACGTCTTAACCCCTCGGCTACAGTGTCCCTCAGATGGAGTTGAAGTGGAACGCTCTCCCCTTTCCTCCTTCCTCCCCTCCCTCCCCTCCCTCCCTCCCTCCCTTTTCTCCCCCTCCCCATTCTTCCTCTCTCTCTCTCTCTCCATCTCCTCTTTTCTCTCCTCTCTCTCTCTCTCTCTCTCTGTTTTTCCCTTCGCTTTACTGTTATACATTTTTAACACAGTTGAAATGTGAATGAATTAACACAAAAGTTTTGACAGTTAGTAGAATGGTGTGGAAAGTGTGTGGGGAGATGGGTTGTTGGTCTTTTTTTAAATTGTCAAATCACTTTTTTTTAAACGAAACAAAACAAAAAACTCTCTTCCTGGGGTTGACTGATAACTATTGCGTGAACTGACAGGTTTTCTGTGGGTGGCAAATCTCCGTTACTGGTCTTCTACTGCAGTGATAGAACGGTCTGAACCACTTGGCTAAATAGAGGGGACGGGGTAGCTCAGTGGTCAGAGCACTCGCTTTCCCCAAGCCAAGGTTAAGCAGCATCGAGCGTGGTTACCAGTTGGACGGGTGACCGTTTGCGCGCCTTGGCTTCAGTACAGTCCCCCAGTTCACCCAGCTATAAATGGTTACCTGCCCTCTTTAGGGTCAGGGAGCGAGGGAGAGGAGATGGGCGCCGCCCTCAATATGCTGGCCCCTGGAGAAGCTGAGGTCTCTGATGCCTCGCTTCCCTTACGACCACATAGGTTATGTGAACACTTTTACCTTTTATATAGCGTCAGTCGGGGGGCGTTTTATCATTATTGTTGCTGTTGTCGGTGTCGTCATTTTCGTCTGCTGGTTGTTGTTGTTGTTGTTGTTGTTGTTGTTGTTGTTGTTGTTTTTTGTTGTTTTTGTTGTTTTTTGTTATTGTTGTTTGTTGTTATTGTTGTTGTTGTTATTGTTGTACGGATCAGGGATGAACGGGATGGAGCCTGGCACGTTCCCAAACTTCTTGTTTGTGAACGTCAGCCGTCAGACGCCCAGCATCTCTGTCTCTCTGCGGGTGCCGGAGCGGCAGGCTGTGTCAGGCTTCGTGTGGCTGCATTTCCAGGGTGAGCGACAGCTGCTGTCCTCTGGCCGGGGCTCTGAGTGTCCCTTTTTGTCGGGGATTGGTCGTGTGTGTGTGTGTGTGTTGTGTGTGTGTGTGGGGTGTGTGTGTGTTGTGTGTGTGTTTTGTCTTTTGTGTTATGTGGTGGGATGTGTGTGTGGTGTGTGTATTTTTGGTGTTGTGTGTTGTGTGTGTTGTGTGTGTGAGTGTGTGTGTGCGTGTGTGTGTGTGTTATGTGAGTGAGTGAATAGTGAGCGTGTGTTTGTGTGTGTTGTGTATATGTATGAGTGTGTGCGTGTGTGTGTGTGTGTGTGTGTGGTGTGTGTGTGTGTGTGTGTGTGTGTGTGTGTGTGTAAAGTGTGTGTATGTAAAGTGTGTGTGTATGTTTTTTGAGTAGGAGGGGAGGAAGGGGGAGAGGGGTTGTGTGTATGTGGGGGGGGGGGGGGGAATTGGTGTGTGTGTGTGTGTGTGTGTGTGGTGTGTGTATTTTGTGTGTATGTATGTGTGTTTTGTATGTTTTTGAGTAGGAGGGGAGGAAGGGGGAGAGGGGTTGTGTGTATGTGGGGGGGGGGGGGGGGGAATTGGTGTGTGTGTGGGGGGGGGGTGGGGGATAGTATGTGTGGTTGTGTGTGTGTGTGTGTGTGGTGTGTGTGTGTGTGTGTGTCGTGTCTGTGTCGGCTGGGAGTGAGGATGAGGAGCGTGTGTTGGTGTGTGTGTGTATGTATGAGTGCGCGCGCGCGCGGTGGGGTGTGTGTGTGTGTGTGTGTGTGTGTGTGTGTGTTTGGTGTGTGTGGTTGTGGTGTGTGTGGTGTGCTGTGTCTGTTGTCTGTGAGTGAGTGAATGAGTGAGCGTGTGTTTGTGTGTGTTGTGTGTATGTATGATGGGGCGCGCGGCGCGTGTGTGTGTGTGGTGTGTGGGGTGTGTGTGGGGTGTGTGTGTGTGTTTTGTGGTTTTTTGTGTGTGTGTGTGTGGGGTGTGTGGGGTGTGTGTTTTGTGTGTGTGTGGTGGTGTGTG
>CM054164.1:2425282-2435282 GCA_028751875.1 Rapana venosa
ATGTCATCTCCAGGGGTAAAATCCCCTCGAACGGGAGTCTCGGTGGTGGCTCGAACCCGGGCCGTCAGATCAGGAGTGCAACGCTCTGACCACTAGGCTGTCCCGCCCCTATACTGTGTTGTTTTTGTATAGTATTATGCAAAACTGTGTTGATGGTTTGTATTGTACTGTGTTGTATTGTCTCTTATCATACCGTATGCAGTTAAAGTGTAGTGGAGTGGAGTGGAGTGGAGTGTAATGGAGTGCAGTGCAGTGTAGTGTAGTGTAGTGTAGTGTAGTGCAGTGCAGTGCAATGCAGTGCAGTGTAGTGTAGTGTAGTGTAGTATAGTGTAGAGTAGTGTAGTGTAGTGTCAAAGTCAAACTTTGTGTAGTTATAGTGTAGTGTAGTGTAGTGTAGTGTAGTGTAGTGTAATGTAGTGTAGTTAATGTAGTGTAGTGTAGTGTAGTATAGTATAATGTAGTGTAGTGTAGTGTTGTGTAGTGTAGTGTAATGTTTGTGTAGTGAAGTGTAGTGTAGTGTAGTGTATTACAGTATAATGTAGTGTAGTGTAGTGTAGTGTTGTGTAGTGTAGTGTAGTGTAGTGTAGTATAGTGTAGTGCAGAGTAGTGTAGTGTAGTGTAGTGTGGTGTGGTGTGGTGTGGTGCGGTGCGGTGCGGTGTAGTGCAGTGTAGTGTACTCTCTATGTGTGTGTGCATGTGTCTGCGTGTGTGTGTACGTGTGTGCGTTTGTGTGTGTGCGCGCGCGCACGCGTACGTGTCTGTGTGGAGGTGCGCGCGCGCGCGTGTGATTGTGTGTGTGTGCGTGCGTGTGTGCTTGTGCGTATGAGTGCGTGCGTGCGTGCTTGTGTGTGTGCGCGTAAGCATGCTTGCACATGCATATGAAAAACAATGAGAGACTCTTACACGCTCCCCTCTGCTCTGAGAAACACCCACTGGTGTTTTCCTTCGAAGCGCACACAGTGGAGTTGTTCAGATTACAACAACAGGAAAGCCGAGATAAGACATTCCGGGCTTTAAAAAAGGCTTATCTAAACACCGCCTACACACACACACACACACACACACACACACGTACATACACTTAACCCACATACACACTACACACACTCACACACACTCACACTCACATACATACACACACATATGTGCTTATGCTCGCGCGCGCACCCACCCACCCACCCACCCACACACACACACACACACATACACACACCACACACACATACACATTCATACTCACACACACTACACACACTATACGCACACTACACACACATGTGTGTGCTCACGTTCGCGCGCCCACACACACACGTACACACACTAAACCCACATACACACGTCCTTATGCTCGCGCGCGCACCCACACACACACACACACACACACACACATACTACACACACGTGCTTATGCTCGCACACACACCAACACAAACACACACACGTGCACACACTACACACACTATACACACACTATACACATACTATACACACACATTCATACTCACACACACTACACACACACAGGTGTGCTCATGCTCGCACGCGCGCGCACGGACACACACACACACACACACACACACACACACACTTTAGGGTTATATCACACATAATGCCCTAGGCTCTTAACACCGAAGTGTTTGTCTTTTCCCTGACAGAATGTTGATGCCGTTATCAGCATAGGAAGTCAGTGGTCTGTCTTCCTTGTCGTCTCTTGTCGTCTCTTTGCCCTGAGCCAGTCTTCCTGACATGGCAGCTCTGATGTCACAATATTTCATTGTCCTTTTCCTATCCAGGCTTAACATGGACCATAACAAGCAAAAAGGTAAAGGTGTCCCATAACCTATGTGGTCGTAGGGGAGGAGAGGCATCCGAGATCTCACTTCTCTAGGGGGCCAGCATATTGAGGGCGTAGCCCATCTCCTCTCCCTCGCTGCTTTACCTCCCCTGACCCTAAAGAAGGCAGGTACCCATTTACAGCTTTGTGACCCTGGGGGGGGGGGGCGAGGGGGGTACTGTACTAAAGCCAAGGTGTGAAACTGGTCACCCATTCAACTGGCAACCACGCTCGACGCTGCTTAACCTTAACACCGTAACAGCAAACATTGAAAGAAGGATACAGGCAATGGAGAAGAGATGCTGTCGCGAATTTCTTATTATCTCATACAGAGATTACATTACTAATCAGGAAGTGAAAACCAGAACTGAAAACTTCATCGAGCCATATGAAGACGTCCTGACTGCAGTAAAAAAAAAAAACAACAACAACAACAACAAACAAACAAACAAAAAAACCACCAACAACAAAACCGCAATCTAAAGTGGTTCGGGAACGTCACACGCACATCTGGACTGTCCAAGACTGTCCTACAGGGAACAGTACAAGGAGGGAGACGCAGAGGCAGACAGAGAAAACGATTGAAAGACAACATCAGAGAGTGGACTGGCCTTGAGTGGAACGACTTGCTACAGAAAGCTGAAAACCGTGAGGAGTGGAGGAAGCTGGTTGCAAAGTCTTCAGTGGTGCCCCAACGGTCTAGTATACAACGGGATAGTTAAAGGTGAAGGCGAACCAGGCCTAAAGGTTCAGAGTGTTTGTTCAGCTCTTCCAAAATGCTTCAGTTTTAGCATCTTTTCGTCCAGCTTATTCTTAGCTCTCTCTGGGGACGGGATAGCTCAGTGGTCAGAGCGCTCGCTTTCCCCCAGCTAAGGTTAAGCAGCATCGAGCGTGGCTACCAAACAGTTGGGTGACCGTTTGCGTGCCTTGGCTTTAGTACAGTCCCCCAGTTCACCCAGCTGTAAATGCGTGCCTGCCTCTTTAGTGTCAGGGAAGGTAAAGCAGCGAAGGAGAGGAGATGGGCGCCGCCCTCCACATGCTGGCCGCTGGAGAAGTGAGGTTTCTGATATCTCACTCTCCAGCATAGGATATGGAAACACCTTTACCTGTACCTTTTTTACTTTATTCTTAGGAGTTTTCAACAGACTTTTCCCTCAAAACTACACCATCAGTGAGGGTCTACATACTTCCTTTTTCTTTTTTTTGAAGGAGATGATGAACTGAGGTCCACGTGCAACAGACATTCAGCGCACGTAAAAGACCTTACAGCAATAAGAGCCATCCCTGGTAGAATTGTGTTGTAAAACCACTCTAACAAAACGTCATGCAGATAGGAAACCCTCTCTCTCTCTCTCTCTCTCTCTCTCTCTCTCTCTCTCTCTCTCTCTCTCTCTCTCTCTCCTTTTATGTGTGCTTATTCATACACATACATTTTTAATCTTGAAGTGACAATGTACACGCATGTATGCATCCGCCTGCTTTTTGTATGTTTACTGATATTGTAACAAAGTGTGGATAGCATGGCAACTGAACGTCTGACTGCTAAAGTGTGTGTGTATAAGTTTAAACAAGCTGTGATCACCTTATTGTTGTTGATCATCGCCATGGTTGTCATGTACTCTACACAGCAGAAGAAGCAGAAGAAGCAGAAGACAGCCGCCAGAAACACAACCTGTGTCACCATCCAACCAAGGCCAGTCCTCTCCCTCACCATCTCCACACGACGCCTACACAGAGGTGTCTCCGAACCATCTCCAAACTCCCTCCCACCACCACCTTCACCACCATGCTTCACCCTCAAATGACAGGGAACCAGCACGCCACAACACCGGAAATGACGTCGGTGATTACGCCACGCTGCAGCATCACGTGGGACAGAGGGCAGCGCCCCCTAGGAGGGGAAGTAACAACACCTACGACCACGCCCTGAGGTTGGGGGAAGAGTACCAGGCCTTGGACAGAGGAGTACGACGCCAGCAGGTCATCGATCATGACTATGACAGTGGAGACAGGCTGCTGTTGTCCCTGTGAGCATGAGCGTGGTGGATCGGTGGTCTAGAGGTAACGCGCCTGTCTAGAAAGCGAAAAGTCCGGGTCTGAAGTGTGCGGCGGTTCGTACCCCGTTTGGACCGGAAATTTTTCCCCATCCATTAGACCATGAGTGGTGGTCTGGGCGCTAGTCTTTCGGATGAGACGATAAACCGAGGTCCCGTGTGTTACACGTAATTATTTAGCGCACGTAAAAAACCCCACGGCAACAAGAGAGTTGTCCCTGGCAAAATTCTTAGAAAAAAGCCACTCTGATAGGGAAACAAATACAGCTGCAGGAAAAAAAAAAAAAAAAAAAAAAAAGGGTGAAAGGGTGGCGCAGCGCTAAGTAGCGACGCGTTCTCCCGCTCTCCCCGGGGAGAGCAGCCCGAATTTCAACTTAAAGTGGTATGAAATAAAATCTGAGCGCTTTGGTTTGTTGCTTTACAAGATTCAGCGCTATATAAATTCCATACATTATTATTATTATTATTAAAGGGGGACTAGGGGTAACCCACCTGCCGGGGGGGGGGGGCTGGATAGCCTGGTGGTTAGAGTGATGCGCTCATGATCTGCTGACCCAGGTTCGACTCTCGTTCGAGAGGATTTTTCCTCTCGAGTTAACATCAGTGCCGACTCCACTCTACCTAAAAGTCCTTCGGATGAGAATCTAAACCGAGTTTCCATGGTGCAAACGCACGCAGAACATCTTGCACACACAATAAAAACCTGTCCCGACTTTCGGAAGAGTAGGCCTTTGTGTGTTGGTGGGGAACGGATGACAAATACAAAACTGCCGACACACGGGGCACATGAGTGCTTATCTAATTGTCCTCGAAATAAAAGAACAGAATAATGAATAAATAGATCAATAAATAATTATTAGACCTTGGAGGCCATGCTCTGGCTGCTATAGTCTTTTGATAGGATGAGATGATAAACCGAGGGATTTGCCCCCCCCCCCCCCCCCCCCCCCCCCCCTAGTGTAATATACATCTAGTGCACATACGTTAAAGAACCCATGGCAGCAAGAGAGTTACCTCCCGGCAAAAAATTCTGATCATCTGTTTATTCCTAATCGCATGGTGGCGGATCAGTGGTCTAAAGGTAACACGCCTGCCTAGAAAAGCAGAAGTCGAGGGATTGGGTTTGATCCTCCTGTTTCAGCCCGAACCTTTCCTTCCCCCATCGTTAGACCTTGAGCGATGCTTTGTCTGGGTGCTAGTCTTTCGATATGATGAAACGATAAACAGAGCTACCGCGTGTAATGCTCATTTAGTGTACGTAAAAGAGCCCAAGACAGCAAGAGAGTTGTGTCCCTTGCAGAGCTCTGTAGACAAAAAGACATTCCGGTAGGGGAAACCAACACACAGAGAGACACGACAAGGGGGTGGTGGGATGTTTTTGAATGGGCGGCGCTTTCCTAACGCACTCTTCCGGGGGAGCGCTAAGAGCCCGAATTTCAGGCAGACAACATTCCAGAGACTGAAAGTGGTCTACAACATAGTAGAATTCAAGCTGAGGGTTTGAATCAGTGCAGGGTCTGGTGGGTCAAGGAAAGACATTACCTTTACCATTTCCCAGGCCCACTTTTGAGCAGACCAGCCAGTGCCTTGTCTTGCCTGCTCCAGTGTGATGTTGTACTGCCCTGGTGTTAAAAAAACGTGTGCATGTAAAACATAAAAAGGTAAAGCTGTCCCATAACCTACGTGGTCGTAGGGGGGTGAGGCGTCAGAGGCCTCAATTTCTCCAGGGGCCAGCATATTGAGGGCTGCGCCCATCTCCTCTCTCTCTCTCTCGCTGCTTTACCTCCCCTGACCCTAAAGAGGCAGTTATCCATTTACAGCTGGGTGAACTGGGGGACTTTGCTGAAGCCAAGGCGCGCAAACGGTCACCCATCCACTTGGTAACCACGCTCGACGCTGCTTAACCTTTGCTAGGGAAAAGCGAGCGCTCTGACCGCTGAGCTATCCCGTCCCCTGAATTCATAACAGGCAGATGGCAGAGCCATGTGTTATTCCATGAAAGCAAGGGTGGGGATCGGTGGTCTAGAGGTAACACACATGCCTGGACAGCGAAAGTCAGGGTTCGAAGTGTGTGATGGGTCGATCCGTTTGTGCCCGAAGCTTATCCCCCATCCTCTAGACCGTGAGTGGTGGTGTGGGTGCTAGTCTTACAGATGAGACAATAACCCGAGGACCTGTCTGCATACACTTAGCGCACTGTAAAAGAATCCACGGCAACAAGAAAGCTGTCCCTGGCAAAATTCTGTAGA
Source organism: Rapana venosa (assembly GCA_028751875.1). Lineage (NCBI taxonomy): Eukaryota > Metazoa > Mollusca > Gastropoda > Neogastropoda > Muricidae > Rapana > Rapana venosa. The sequence continues at coordinate 2,431,420 of CM054164.1, forward strand.
AGAAAATCGCTTTGTAGGGAAACAAATACAGCTGCAAGAGGAAAAGAAAAATTAATGGGTGGCGCTGCTCTTGTGGCGACGCACTCTCCCCATGGAGAGCAACCCGAATTTCATGCAGACTTAAAGTGATGTCAAGTGGTATGCGAATACCAATACACTAATGCATAACGGCTATGCCACAGCTATGACATTTCTGCCAACAGATTTCTTTTTAATACTTAAAACCTCTAACACGTTACTTTGCACTGGCGTATTAATTTAATACTTAAAACCTCTAACACGTTACTTTGCAACTGGTGTATTAGTTTAATACTTAAAAACTCTAACACGTTACTTTGCACTGGCGTATTAATTTTCTTAGCGTCTTTTATGCGTAGAAAATGAAGAGTCCGTAACAGCTTGCGGGCTAGTTTACTTTTTATTTGAATAAAATTGTCCTTTTCTGCCCTTTAGTTTTAATAATAATAATAATAAATGGAATTTATACAGCGCTATATCTTGCAAAAACAAATCAAAACGCTTGCATTCATCCTACTCTTACACATGCATCACGTTACAATTAATAGTTTTTACAAATTCAAATGTATACACACTCACGCACGCACGCACGCATGCACACACACACACACACACACACACACACACACACACACACACACACACACACATACACATAGAGGTTGTACACTTTGGCAGGGTGATGGAGGTTTGGGCTGTTGAGGGCAAGGACAGAAATGAGATGAAACAAGAGGGGAGAATCTTAGGTCTGAAAGAAATGTGTCTTGAGGCTGGATTTAAAAGTGTCATAAGTAGGCTTTTGGCGAAGGGAGAGATGGAGGTCATTCCAGATTACTGGACCAGAAATAGAGAAAGAGCGACGGCCAACAGTGGATTGGCTGAATCTAGGTTTTGAATAAAATTGTCCTTTTCTGTCCTTTCGTTTTGAATAAAATTGTCCTTCCCTATCTTTTCTTTGTTGAACAGAATACTTAAATGATAGTTGCTTACACAAGGCTACTTGAAATCTTCTTTGTTTTGTATAGTTACATGAATATTTAAGCACCGTGTCTGAATTTCACGGTCATTTTTACCTTGGTTTTGAGTTTGTTGTTGCTAGTGTGGGTTGTTGGGTTTGTTCATTTGAGTTTGTTGTTGCTAGTTATGGTTGTTGGGTTTTTTGGTTTTGAGTTTGTTGTTGCTAGTGTGGGTTGTTGGGTTTTTTCGGTTTGAGGTTGTTGTTGCTAGTTGTGGGTTGTTGTGTTTTTTGGTTTTGAGTTTGTTGTTGCTTGTGTGGGTTGTTGGGTTTTTTGGTTTTGAGTTTGTTGTTGCTAGTGTGGGTTGTTGGGTTTTTGGTTTTGAGTTTGTTGTTGCTAGTGTGGGTTGTTGGGTTTGTTCGGTTTGAGGTTGTTGTTGCTAGTTGTGGTTGTTGGGTTTTTAGTTTGATTTGATGTGATTGTTTGGGTTGTTGGTTTTTCAGTTTTGAGTTTTGTTGTTGCTAGTAGTGGGTTGTTGGGTTTTTTGTTTGAGTTTGTTGTTGCTAGTGTGGGTTGTTGGGGTTTTTTGGTTTTGAGTTTGTTGTTGCTTGTGTGGGTTGTTGGGTTTTTTGGTTTTGAGTTTGTTTTTGCTAGTGTGGGTTGTTGGGTTGTCTGTAAAGAAGTATGCTTTACTTTACGAGGAGCAACTGCTCAATTTCTTTGTGGGCGGGATGGTCTGGTGGTTAGGGTGATGCGCATTGCGCTCGTGCGCTCGTGATCTGCTGACCCGGGTTCGAATCTCGTTTAAGAGGATTTTTCCCTCAGGAGTTAGCATCAGTGCCGACCCCAGTCCCCGTAAAAGTCCTTCAGATGAGACTATAAACCGAGGTCCCGTGTGCAAACACACGCAGAAGCATCTTGCGCACACGTTAAAACCCATTCCGCTTTTCAGAAGAGTAGGCCATTGTGTGCCGGTGGAACGGATGACAGAAGGTACAAAACTGCATACACACGGAGTCTGGATGTAAAATAAAAAGCGCATGAGTGCTTATTCCATTATCCTCGAAACTATAGAATAAATAAATATATATATAAATATGTGGATGATTTCTGTCTCAACCGCTTTCAACAGAATCAAATTGATTCCTACTGTAAAAGTCAAGTTCCACCGGAGACAAAGTGCAGTTGTTGGTTGGATTTTTTGGGTTGTTTTTTTTTTCTTTTCTTTGAAAGGTCTGCATGGCTTATTTACAGTTACCGTTGACGGCTGTTCTTCTTTCTTTCTTTCTTTAGATATATCATGGTCTCAGCGAAGTTATCCACTTTAGACACTGTATCAGCATATCCCCTGTCCCCCATGGTGTTACTGTAGCTGTTGTTATAATGACTACTAGTATCACAGAAAGACGAACGCTTTGGCCGAGTGGTTAAGACCGTTCGACTCCAATCACACGGGTCCATGAAGTCGTGGGTTCCAGTCTCGGCAGCGGCGTCTGGAGAATCAGGGGATTAGAAGATCTCCTAAGTCATCTTCAAGTGCAGACCTGCCAGTGCCTTAATTTCCTTCGCGTATATACACATGCAGAAGATTAAATATGCACGTTAAAGATCCCATTATTCACGCCAGCGTTTGGTGGGTTACGTACGGGAACACGAACATACCCAGCATCATATGTATATATATATATATACATACATATAATATATATATACATACATATACTATATATATACATATATATATGTATATATATATATATATATCCCCGAAGTCGGAATGCGGCTACCTTCACGGTGGGCAAAAACGGTCGCATACGCAAAATCTCAGCATTGGTAACCTCTGAGCTCCTACCAAGATTCTCTTCACGGGGAAAAGGGAAGCTCAAAATAAAAAGATCATTTGTTTCTCTTTTACTAATAAAAAAAACTTTTAAAAATTCTACGGTCTATGTGTGTCTGTTGTGTGAGGCGCTTGAAAAGTGTGTGTGTGTGTGTGTGTGTGTGTGTGGTGTGTGGTGTGTGTGTGTGTGTGGTGTGTGTGTGTGTGTGTGTGTGTGTGTGTGTGTGTTGTCTGTCTGTCTGTCTGTCTGTCTGTCTGTCTATGTGTCTGTGTGTGCGTGTGTTCGCATGCTTGCATGTCGTGTGTGCGTGCGTTTGTGTGTTTGTATATTTATTTATTTTATTTATTTTATTCTTTTATATCGAGGACAATGGAATAAGCACTTGTGTGCTTTTTTACATCTAGTCCCCGTGTGTATGCGGTTTTGTGAATTCTGTCATCTGTTCCCACCGGCACACAATGGTCTACTCTTACGAAAAGCGGAATAGGATTTAACGTGTGCGCAAGATGTTCCCTGTGTGTGTGTGTGTGTTTGCGCGTATATGTGTGTATGTGTATGTGCATACGTGCGTGTGTGTGTGTACGTGTGTGTATGTATGTGTGTGTACGTGCGCGTGTGTGTGTGCGCGTGTATTTGTATACATGTATGCGTGTACGTGTGTGTGTGTGTGTGTGTGTGTGTGTTGTGTGTGTGTGTGTGTGTGTGTGTGTGTGTGTGTGTGTGTGTGTGTGTGTGTGTGTGTGAGTGTGTGTGTGTGTGTGTCTGTGCGTGCGCGCATAAGAATAGGGAGGGTCGGTGTATGTGCGTAAGTGCATATGTGTGTGCTTTATGAGAGCTTGTACGCGCTGTGCGTTTATAAAAACTATATGCACACGTGTACACATGCACACATACTACACGTCTGTCTAATGTCTCTTTCTTGTGAATAGACGTTAAAACGAAGACACACACACCACACGTGCAAACGTGCCCGTGCACGCGCGCGCGCGCACGCACGCACGCACGCACGCACGCACACACACACACACACACACACACACACACACAC
>CM054164.1:2442782-2465282 GCA_028751875.1 Rapana venosa
ACAGCTACGTGGATACCCTCAACGAGACCATTTTGGACAAAATCAACAAGAAGCTGGAACATTTGGGGAAATACACCGTGAACTATGACTGCATTGACAGTAAGTATCCTGTGATATTCAACAGGATGAAGTGGGGGGAAGAAAGAAACAGGAGAGGGAAGGGGGGGGGGTTGAAGGAAGGAAGAGACAGGGGGGGGAGGGGGGAAGGAGGAAACGAGAGAGAGAAGAGAGGGAGGGAGGGAGAGAGGGGAAGGGTGAAAGGGAGAGAGGGGGGAAGGGAGAGAGAGAGAGATGTGATGGATCGTCACTTAATTATAATTATGATCAGACTACGTCAGAACCAGCTCAACTGGGTCGCTAAATATAGGACTGACAACGGCGTACACAATGTCATGTGATAAAACTCACATGGTGCCTTTTAACAATGGATCAAATCAAGCAACAATGCATAGGTTTAAAGCAGATGACGAATATCTAGACTATAAACCAGTATCTATAATTATGCCTTTGGGGTTTTTCTTTTCTAAAAGTCACCATCGAGATTTCTTGTCATCTCATGCAAAACTTCACTTGGGCAAAACCTGCTCCATCCACTTAAACGTCTTTACATGCAGCTGACTAAGTGATGATGCTGGTGCAGTCTATCACACACACACACACACACACACACACACACTCACACACACACACACAATGCTGATAGCTTTAACATGTGTATACGTCAGCGAGTCACATACACACACACACGCACGCACGCGGACACGCACGCACACACACACAACACACACACACACACGCACACACACACGCACACATTGCACATGGGCACGCCATAGCTTAACTGTCAAACTCAAAGTCAAATTTTTATTTCCACATTGAATAAGTAATGCATTAATTTTGGTTTTGTTCTGGGTTGTTGTTGTTTTTTGCTTTTTTCACCAAGCCATCTATCTAGGGGCAAAACTTTCTGAATGCTAATATTGAACTACAGCAGTATAACAACCCTTAACAGTAAAACGTACCAGTAGGGGTGGGGGGAATGGTAGTAAATCCATTGGTGGATCGGTGGTCTAGAGGTAACGCGCCTATCTAGAATGCGAAAAGTCCGGGTCGGAAGTGTGCGGTGGTTCGAATCCCGTTTGGGCCCGAAACTTTTCCCCCATCCATTAGACCATGAGTGGTGGTCTAGGCGCTAGTCTTTCGTATGAGACGATAAACCGAGGTCCCGTGAGTTAAACAAAATTATTCAGCGCACGTAAAAGAACCCACGGCATCAAGAGAGTTGTCCCTGGCAAAATTCTTGGAAAAAAAGCCAGTCTGATAGGGAAACAAATACAGTTGCAGACCCAAAACAAAAAAGGTGGCGCTGCTCTTGTGGCGACGCGCTCTCCCCGGGGGGAGCAGCCCGAATTTCACGCAGAGAAATCTCGTGACTTAAAGTGGTAAAATGAAAATGAAATGAAACTGGCCATTTTCCAAAGCGACGCGGGGACGGCCTAGTGGTTAAGACGTTGAGCTCGTGATCTGACGGCCCGGGTTCGAGCCCCAACCACGGCACCCTCCCCTTCCAGGAATCTTCCCCCCGGGGTTAACAGCAGTGCCCACCCCACTCCACCAACACTCCTTCACATGAGACTACAACCTGTGTACGAACACACACACACAACACACACACACACACACACACACACACACACACACACACACCACACACACACAATATACTATTTCGCACACATTACAACCCGCTCTATCTATCGGAAGAGTAGGCCACTGCGTGCCGGTAAGAAAGGATGACAAGATTTTAATATTTTTTTAAAAAAGAAGAACAAACAGATAAACACACACCATTATACACTGGAGTCGTGTGCAGAAATCATGTTCGAAGTTGGAATGTGGCGACCTCCATATTTGGGCAGCTGGGGTGTAATGGTGCCAACTCCTCCCTGTGTGGATGAAGCTGCGAGCTCTCTCTAGCTGAGGAACGGGGGGGGGGGGGGGGAGGGGGGGTTAAAGAGAGAGAGAGACGGACAGAGAGAGAGAGGGAGAGAGAGAGGGAGAGAGACTTCAGACTTCAGACTTTTACTGTACATCGGCCTTAGGCCACAATACAAAGGAATGATGGGTGTGTGGAGTGGACATATGACAGTGTTATAAACAATTACAATCAATGTATATAAATATAAAATGATATATCAGCAATAATAAAGAAATTACATCACCCATTTCTTGAATATTCATCACAAATCAATTCACGTTCGTCATAATCGACAATGTTTTGAATGTAGTTTTCATGAATATAAGGATCCATTTCTATAAAGTTATCTTACTTCTTCTGTTGGTTGCATGAAAAATAAATCGTGATAAATTATGTCTATCAGTAGATATTGTAGCTTTGAGTAGCACGTGCAAAGGAAGTCTCTTCGCATCTTTAAGAAACTTGTGTCTCAAATCTTCATAGACAGGGCAATTAAATAAAAAGTGTTCTTCATTCTCTATTTGGTCTTTACAAACAGGGCACTGCTTATCTTCATTTGAACTACTATAGCGATGTGTATTATTATTTAGTGGTAGCGCATTCACTCGTACTTGAGTAACTGCAACGCGAAAGCAATATGTATCCATTTCACTAATATACTTCTCTCTTTCAAAAACAATCTTAAAGTTTCTGTAACTATCATATCTACTGCGATCTCTGATGGTGCCAGTCCATTCCTGGGTAAACCAATCTACAAGTTTTTGTTTAAAGGCACGTAAGAACATTTTTATGTCTCCTACTCCTTGGTTTAACCAAACGATATTAAACCTAGTTATGCAGAGTATTTCCCTGATTTTAGAGACCCAGCATTGTTTGCCCTTTTTATCTAATTCTAACAACATACAATATGCTTTATGTGGCAATCTTTCAGAATCCATATGTGATAATTTAAACCAAAATCTTACGCATGCAACATACCTATTTACATATAATGGGTACCTGCCCAGATCTCCATACACCATTGTATTTGGTGTCTTGACAGAAACACCTAAAAGTCTTTTACAAGCGATTAAATGTACTTTTTCTAGATGCTCTAGTCTATTCAATCCCCAAATTTCAGCTGAATATAACAGTATTGATTGATTTTGGTATCAAAATTTTTTTTTAATGTATTTACTGTCATTTCTTTACACTTCTGAAAATTTTTTGTTAAGCTGAGTAACTGCTTTTTTATCTTTAGTAACCAAATGTGATGTACCTCTCTTTGCGCTAATCATAGATGTAAAATTAAATCCTAAATAGCAATAACTGTTAACTACTTCTAATCTCTTATTATCAAAGAACCATTTTTCATGTTTTCCTAAGTGCCCCCTTTCCTAAATACCATAATCTTAGTTTTGTCTATGTTTACACTTAATTTCATATTATCACAACAAGTTTCTAAGACCTTTAATTGATTTTGTAAACCAGTAGGTGTAGTTGACATTAATGCTACGTCATCAGCAAATAACAAGATAAACAACTCAAAAATATCTGGAAACAGTAGTGCACCGTGCTTACCTTTTTCATTCAGAACGTTTGCTAACTGATTAATGAACATAGAAAACAATGTAGGGCTTAGAACACATCCCTGTCTTACCCCCATGGGGGTTTGAAACATATCAGTTAATTCAGAATTTGCTCGTATTCATGCTGATAATGACTTATACATAGCCCCAAGTGATGCAAAAAATTTACCCTTTACACCTTGCTGTTTGATATAACTTAATAACCTGTCATGTTCAACTGTGTCGAGTGAGAGAGAGAGAGAGATAGAGAGAGAGAGTGGGGAGAGAGAGAGGGGGGGAGAGAGAGAGACGGACAGAGAGAGAGAGGGAGAGAGAGAGGGAGAGAGAGAGAGAGAGCGGGGAGAGAGAGAGAGAGGGAGAAAGAGAGAGAGAGGACAGAGACAGAGAGAGAGGGAGAGAGAGAGAGAAGGACAGAGACAGAGAGAGAGGGAGAGAGAGGGGGGAGAGAAGAGAGGGAGAGAAAGAGGAGAGAGAGGGGGAGAGAGAGAGTGAGAGAAAGAGGGAGAAGAGAGAGAGGGACACAGAGAGAGAGGGAGAGAGAGGGACAGAGAGAGAGAGGGAGAGAGAGGGGGGAGAGAGAGAGGGAGAGAAAGAGGGAGAGAGAGAGAGAGGGAGAGGGAAAGAGAGGGGGAGAGAGGGGGGAGAGAGAGGGGGAGAGAGAGGGAGAAAGAGCGAGAGAGGGGGAGAGAGAGATAGGGAGAGAGAGGGAGAGAGAGGGAGAGAGATGGAGAGAGAGGGAGACTTCAGACTTCAGACTTCAGACTTTTACTGTACATCGGCCTTAGGCCACAATACAAAGGAATGATGGGCGTATGGAGTAGACATATGACATGAGTGTTATAAACACATTACTATCAATGTATATAAATATGAAATGATATAGGGATAGGGAGGGGGAGAGAGAAGAGAGAGGGGAGAAAGAGAGACAGAGAGGGAGAGAGAGAGGGAGAGAGAGGGAGAGGGATAGAGAGGGAGAGAGAGAAGGAGAGAGAGGGAGAGAGAGGGGGAGAGAGGGGGAGAGAGAGAGGGAGAAAGAGCGAGAGAGAGGGAGAGAGAGAGAGGGGGAGAAAGAGCGAGAGAGAGGGAGAGAGAGGGAGAGAGAGGTGGAGAGAGAGAGGGAGAGAGGGAGACAGAGAGGGGGGAGAGAGAGAGGGGAGAGAGAGAGGGAGAGAGGGAGAGTGAGAGAAAGGGGGGAGAGAGGGGGAGAGAGGGGGGAGAGAGAGAGGGGGGAGAGAGAGAGGGACAGAGGGAGAGGGGGAGAGAGAGGGAGAGAGGGGGGAGAGAGAGGGGAGAGAGAGAGGGACAGAGAGAGAGGGGGAGAGAGCGAGGGATAGAGGGGGGAGAGAGAGGGGGGGGAGAGAGGGGGGAGAGAGAGGGGAGAGAGAGAGAGGGACAGAGGGAGAGGGGAGAGAGATGGAGAGATGGGGGAAGAGAGAGAGGGGAGAGAGAGAGGGACAGAGAGAGAGGGGAGAGAGCGAGGGATAGAGGGGGGAGAGAGAGGGGGAGAGGAGGAGGAAAGGAGAGAGGGGGGAGAGAGAGGGAGGGAGAGGGAGTGAGAGAGAGGGAGAAAGAGTCAAAGTCAAGTCAAAGTCAAACTTTTATGTTCAGATGGTACATTGAATAAGCAGTGCATTTGCTTTTTTTCATCAAGCCATCTAGGAAGAGAGAGAGGGAGAGAGAGGGGGGGGGGAGGAGAGAGGAGAGAGAGAGGGAAGAGGAGGGGGAGAGAGAGGGGAGAGAGAGGAGAAGGTCAGAGAGAAGAGGGTGGCGATGAGATGAGGGAGAGAGAAGAGAGAGAGGGGAGAGAGAGAGGAGAGAGGAAGAAGAGAGAGGGAGAGAGAGGGGGGGAGAGAGGGGAGAGGGGAAGAGAGGAGAGAGAGGGGAGAGAGGAAGAGAGAGAGAGGGAGAGAAGGGGGAGAGAGAGAGAGAGGGGGGAGAGGGAGAGAGAGGGGGAAGAGAGAGAGAGGGGAGAGAGGGGGAGAGAAAGAGAGAGGGGAGAGAGGGGGAGGGAGAGAGAGGGAGAGAAAGAGAGAGGAGGGGGAGAGAAAGAGAGAGAGGAGAGAGAGAGAGAGGGTGAGAAAGAGGAGGGAGAGAGAGAAAATGAAAGCAAGCGCTGTTTGAAAAGATTTAATACTCATTAATTTTATGCAGCTTGAGGAATCCACAGCAGCTTTTCTATACTGAACCTATGGGAGATACATTCTTTAACGATAAAATATATATATATGTGTCTTAGTTTTGGCTTATGATTATATATATATATATATATATTATATATATATATATATATATATATATACATATGAGAGAGAGAGAGACAGATAGATTAGATAGATAGATAGATAGATAGATAGATAGATAGATAGACAGATAGATAGATAGATAGATAGATAGATAGATAGATAGATAGATAGACAGATAGACAGATAGATAGATAGATAGATAGATAGATAGATAGATAGATAGATAGATAGATAGATAGATAGATAGATAGATAGATAGATAGATAGATAGATAGATAGATAGATAGAGATACACGCACACGCGCGAAAGTTTATATGTCTTTTATGTTCAATTGTCTTCACTACTTCTTCGTCGACGTCGAATACTCAGATAGCAACTGTAGCTGTCTGTCATTTGAGGGAAAATGCGTTGTGTTGCCCTTAAGTGCTTGACACGGCAGGTTCCTCACATCCAACCCGGCAGGGGAGAGAACTGTTACTGTGTCAGTCTTTCCGATGGAAGAGACAGGAAACGGACCAAGATGGCAGGAAAAAGACCAAGAAAAAGGTGACAGGAAGAAAGGCAATGAGAGGGATAGGGTATAGGGAATTCCTAGCACAGAATTTCAAGAAAATGGGGACGCTGTTTATACTGGCAGGCCCTCAACATCCTTAAGAGAGAAATGGTCCTTACTACATTGTATGACTACATGTGTGTGTTTGTGTGTGTGTGTGTGGGTGTATGTGTGTGTGAGCAAGCGTGCAAGCGTGTGTGCGATTTTTTAAAGTGAAGTTTCCTTGGAATATTTTAACAAGTATGAAACGTCGCTTCCTTGTGCCTTTTCGGGACAATGATTCCTATCAATTCATGTGCGGACGAACAGCTCAGTGGTCCCAGCACTCGCTTTCCCCCAGCCAAGGTTAAGCAGCATCGAGCGTGATTACCAGTTGGATGAGTGACCGTTTGCGCGCCTTGGCTTCAATACAGTCCCCCAGTTCACCCAGCTGTAAATGGGTACCTGCCTCTTTAGGGTCAGGGAAGGTAAAGCAGCGAGGGAGAGGCGCCGCCCTCATTATGCTGGCCCTAGAGAAGCTGAGGTCTCTGATGCTTCGCTCCCCTACGACCACACAGGTTATGGGACACCTTTACCTTTTCTTTAATCAATGCATGTGCCTCTCAGGGTCCTTCGGAGGTGGGGGGGATTAAAAAAATGTTTGACTTGAAATCTTTAAAAAAAAAACACAAAAAAAAACAGTGACATTTCACAAGTAAACTGTATTTGAGTTGTGGCTGACAGCCAGTGAAGTTTCTCAATAGCAGGAGTGGTAATAGTGATGTGTCTCACTTCCTGAACAGCAGTTAGTCAGCATTGTATGGATGTGTTGTGCATGATGGGACGGTTCCGGTGAAGAGTGACAATGGGCTTGGGGGCGAAAGGTGGGGGGGGGGGGTGGAAATTATAGCGGTCAAAGGTTACTTAGGATAAGGAAAGTAACTAGCGAAATGACAGTGCAGTGATTGTCAAGATAAGACGACGGAAGTAGCCATGCAGTTATCCTTCGTGTATGACTGTCAGATCTGAGGGCTGTGTAGTATGTATACACATCTGAGGGCTGTATAGTATGTATACAGATGTGAGGGCTGTACAGTATGTATACAGATCTGAGGGCTGTATAGTATGTAAACACATCTGAGGGCTGTATAGTATGTATACAGATCTGAGGGCTGTACAGTATGTATACACATCTGAGGGCTGTATAGTATGTATACAGATGTGAGGGCTGTATAGTATGTATACACATCTGAGGGCTGTATACAGATCTGAGGGCTGTATACAGATCTGAAGGCTGTATAGTATGTATACACATCTGAGGGCTGTATACAGATGTGAGGGCTGTATAGTATGTATACACATCTGAGGGCTGTATAGTATGTAAACACATCTGAGGGCTGTATAGTATGTATACAGATCTGAGGGCTGTACAGTATGTATACACATCTGAGGGCTGTATAGTATGTATACAGATGTGAGGGCTGTATAGTATGTATACACATCTGAGGGCTGTATACAGATCTGAGGGCTGTATACAGATCTGAAGGCTGTATAGTATGTATACACATCTGAGGGCTGTATACAGATCTGAGGGCTGTATAGTATGTATACACATCTGAGGGCTATATACAGATCTGAGGGCTGTATAGTATGTATACACATTTGAGGGCTGTATAGTATGTATACAGATGTAAGGGCTGTATAGTATGTATACACATCTGAGGGCTGTATAGTATGTATACACATCTGAGGGTTGTATAGTATGTATACACATCTGAAAGCAGTATAGTATGTATACACATCTGAGGGCTGTACAGTATGTATACAGATCTGAGGGCTGTACAGTATGTATACACATCTGAGGGCTGTACAGTATGTATACAGATCTGAGGTCTGTATAGTATTATACACATCTGAGGGTTGTACAGTATGTATACACATCTGAGGGCTGTATAGTAGTGTGTTGTGTTAGGGAAGGAAGGTGGCAGGGTGGTTAAGACGTTCGCCTGCCCACAAATCGCCTCGCCCTTTCCTCCCAGTTTGACAAAAGAATCGAGCTGAATGTCAGAGTCCTTCGGATAGGACTATAAACCGAGGCCCCGTGTGCGAACGCATGCAGAATATCTTGCGCTCTCGTTAAAAACCGTTCCGCTTTTCGGAAGAGTAGGCCATTGTGTGCCAGTAGGGCGGATGACAAGTTTTAAAAAACCAGCAGGCACACAGGTGTCGTGTTTAAACACCCTCCCGGAGGTCGGAACGCGGCTACCTGTATGGTGGAGGAAACATATTCAGCATCGTTCTGGCAGCAACACCTGCGACTTCACTGGAACCATGTGTATCGGCGATTGCCTTTCCAATGGACCATCCCAGCGACATGGAGGACCGGTGGGGTGGGGGTGTCTGCTGCATGGGTAACAGCTTGCCCTCCGTACTTACTTACCCAGGTTTTGCGCTCTGGAGTATAAACGCTCTAAAGACACAATGCGAGTTATTTGCAGATGATACAACTATCCATGCCTGTCATTCTCAGTTGACTGAAGTTTCTTCTGCTTTACAAGAAAGTATTCATCACTTGCTGAAGTGGCCAGAGCTACATCACATGAGTCTTCATCCGCCAAAAACTAAGCACTTAATTACAACAACTCGACAAACACGACAAGATCTCCCAAACAATATTACGACAATATACATAAACAATACCAAAATCGATGAAGTAGATCATCATAAAACTCTTAGTATTACAAATGACAACAACCTTTCTTGGATACACCACACTTCAGTCTTGTGCAAAAAAAATTATCAAAATGTATATGTCAGTTATCAAGCATGTTTGGACCTAAACGCTAGGAAAATGTTTTTCAATGCATACATCATGTCCCATGTGAGTTATGCTTCAACGATTTGGGACTCGGCAAATGTTTAAAGCCATTGTTCAGTATGCATTGACGAGCTTTAAAGCTTTTCTTTTAAAATCTTCGTTATTAACTGTCTCTGACTATAGAACACTTGATATTCTTCCATTAAGATCCAAGCTTATGCAAAATAAGGTCGTGTTTATGTTTAAAATCATGTCTGGTTTAGTTCCACCCCTTGCTTCAAAATAGATTCGTAATAAATGTCGATCGTCATGTCCATAAGATAATGGTGCCACTTCCGAGAATTGACTGATTTAAATCCAGTCTCACATATTCCGGTGGTTCATTATGGAATGGAATGTCTAACCTTAACCTCCATAAGACTAACAGTGTTTCTGTATGTAGCAAAGTGTACCATGCGCGTCTTGTGAATAATGTATCACTATCTTGATGATATGGTATTTTACTTTGTAAAGCCGCTGACTAACTATGCCATGCATTTTCAATCGGCGAAAGTATGTATGTCAACTCCTAACCACCTCCCTCCCCAACTGTATGTCCCTTTCTAATTCTTGCCGCTTCCTGCTTCTCTCTCGTCCTCTCCTCTTTTTATCCCTCCTCCCTCCCTCTAGTTTCTGTCTGTCTGTTTGTCTGGCTGTCTGTCTCTGTCCCTGTCCCTATGTCGGTCTGCCTGTCTCTCTCTCCTCTCTCTCTCTCTTCTCTCTCTCTCTCTCTCTCTCTCTCTCTCTCTCTCTCTCTCTTCTCTCTCTCCTCTCTCTCTGTTTCTCTCACTCTCTCACTCGTCTAACAAAATGTATGGTGAAACTTGCCGTACCCTCTATTTATAAGACCACAAGTAAAGTGTATTAAGTATTGGTTAAAATTAACTCAACTTCCTATGTCAAGATTGTGCAGACAAGCGTATGGGATGCTTTTGATCCAACTAGAAACAGGGAAACAGAACTGGGCATTTTTTTGTTAAGCAATCACTAACAACGCATGGATTTAGTATTGTGTGGATGTGCCAGGGAGATGGATTTGAACAAGGATTTTTTGTGGGAATTTAAAGACAGAATAATAGCTTTCTACAAACAAGACTAGCATGTTTGCATGGAAGAATCAGAAAATTATAACTGGTACTCTTCCTTTAAAAGTGTTTTTCAAACAGAAAAGTATGTTACAGTTGTAACACAGAAATGGCATAAGAGTAATCTTGCTCGATTCAGATGAAGAACTTTAGGCCTAAATGCCTGCAAAACATGGTTTCCCACTGACAAATCTGCACAGTCCACATGCCCCATGTGTGGCGCGTAGACTGAAGATGAAATGCATTTTTGTTTGATTGTAATTCGTACGATGACATCCGTCAGAAATGCCTCATATTTAATGAAGAAATCTCAAGAATTAGAGATACAGCTAGCATTCTCTTGATCGAAGATGAAGAATTTCTAAAATTACTTGCAAAAATTATCTCCCTTGCTTGGGACAGCAGATAAAAGAAAACTGTATCTAACTGATATACCTTTTCAATGTAACACTATTTTGTTTTCCATATTTGTGGAATACGAACTCCTTGGCTAAATTGCCTTATTTGAATGTGAGGGTCGGGCGGTCGATTTGTCCTACACTGTTGCTGATTTGCAGGTAACATAACACTGGTGTGTGTGTGTGTGTGTGTGTGTGTGTGTGTGTGTGTGTGTGTGTGTGTGTGTGTGTGTGTGTGTGTGTGTGTGTGTGTGTGTGTGTGTGTGTGTGTGTGTGTGTGTGTGTGTGTGTGTGTGTGAAAGTCAAAGTCAAAGTCAAAGTCAAACTTTTATTTCCAGATGGTACATTGAATAAGCAGTGCATTTGTTTTTTTCATCAAGCCATCTATCTTAAGAAAAAAAAGCGAGAAAAAAATATATATGCATACATAGAATAAAAAAAAACCTAATCAATGGTAAACCATACAAATCAAACAAGAAAAGACAATAACATATGCATACATGGAATTAAAAACAATACAAAAAACCTGAACAATATTCTTCTTCTTCAAGTGTCCGGTTTGGGCCTGCAGACATCGACGATCATGGCTCTCCATTCTTCCCTGTTCTCGGTCCCTCTCATGAGCTCATTGTTGGTGCCCTCTTTATTCGTTGCGAATTTGTTTAAGCTGTCTGTGAATTTTGTGCGTTGTCTTCCTCTGCTCTTGTTTCCACATATTTTGCCACTGCATAACAGTTTATCTAGTCCGTCAGCCCTGATTATATGGCCGAAAAATTTGAGCTGTCTTTCTTTGATGGTGTTGAGAAGGGATCTCTTGTACCCAGCCATTTCCATTACTTCTGCATTAGTTTTTCTTTTTGTCCATGAGATTTTCATGATTCTCCGGATGAACCACTATTTCCACAATATTAAACCATACATTTCAAATAATTCAAAAATCTTAAAAATATATGCATCATAATACAAACAAACAAGCAACAAAGAAAAATCAAACCAAAACAAACAAAGAAAGCAAAATATAAAAAGGACACACCAACTGCTTCCCTCCCCCCCCCCCCCCCTCTCACACATATACACAAAAACCTTCAATCATACGAACAACTGAATAAAACAAACAAAAAAAGATAACCAACAAGAACAACCACAACAAGCAAATAAACAAACAAACAAACAAACACAAATATACGTACACAACAACAACAGCGACAATAACTAACATAAGACAAGAATAACAGGCAAAACAAATGAAGAACAATATAGAACTAACAAAAGACGAAAAAAAATGTCCAATCTACCCCCTCCCTCTCCCCCAAGAAAACCACCCTAAAACCCAAAACAAACAAACAAAAAGCAAAATAAACCAGTACTCCACCCCCACCATCACCAACAATAACAACAACAACAACCAAATGGATATAAACAGAGGAAACTGATGTATAGTTTCCTTTTAAATAATTTAAACACTTACATACACATACCCACCCTCACTCATATCCCCTTCACCACATATACTCATATATAAGGAAAACAAGAAATAACTAAGCAGACATTGGATTCAGAGCAAAAGAAGTATAACAATTCAGGCAATATAAACCCACCCAGCTATACTAACATCAGCAATAACAATTTAGGTCATCTAATACAATGAAAAAGAAAATAAACAGCGACAAAATTAAATAAATCAGCATATTTTTGTGTAACACAAAAACGTAAAAAGCCCCAAACAGCAAGAAAGTAAAAATCCAAAACCGAACCAATTACACAACACACACGCACTCACACACGTGAGTACACACACACACACACACACACACACACACACACACACACACACACACACACACCAGATTCAAAGCGTGTTGGGGTCGATATCCTATCAACCCATATGTAGATCAATACTTACACATGTACTCTATATGAATATGAAAACTTAGGTCATATCTTATTTTAATGACAAGAATAACGTCAGTGACACTTTAATCACTCTCTTAAGTTTACCAGTCCTGTTCTGAACTTTTATTCATGAAATATCTTTTTAGATGTGTTTTATACTGATTTTTGCTTTTAATACATTTCAAATTTTGGGGGAGTTTATTCCATAGGTTACTGCCTGAATACAAGAGGCTCGATTTATATAGGTTATTTCTGGGTCTTGGAAATGTTAGCAAATGGTTGTGTCTATGTTGGTTAACTTTGAAAGCTTTGGTAATCTTCGGAGGTGCATTTTGATTAGCAACATTTTGCATAAACACAGCTTTATTGAATAAAAGTCGGTTTCGAAATGTCAGGACATTTATTTGCTTATAATCCTCAATGTGTGTGTGTGTGTTGTGGTGTTGTGTGTGTGGTGTGTGTGTGTGTGTGTGTGGTGTGTGTGTGTGTGTGTGTGTGTGTGGTGTGTGTGTGTGTGTGTGTTGTGTGTTGTGGGGTGTGTTGTGTGTGTGTTGTGTGTGTGAGGTGTGTGTGTTTGTGTCTGTCTGTGTGTGTGTGTGTGTGTGCGTGTGTGTGTGTGTTGTGTGCAAGCTTGTGATAACAATTATTGTATGATAACAATTAATACATTCGGTTGAATGTAGTTATTGGAGATTCCTTTTCTTCTTTCGGTTTTCATTATTTCCTTGTTGCAAAAAGCATATTGTTTAAATTGTGCTCATACTGTGCGCCTTGCCAAAAAGACTGTATTGTTAATGGCAATAAATTACTTTCAGTGTTCAGTGTTCTCTGTCTGTTTCCTCTCTCTCTCTCTCTCTCTCTCTCTCTCTCTCTCTCTCTCTCTCTCTCTCTCTCTCTCTCTCTCTCTCTCTCTCTCGCTCCCTCTTCTTCTTCTCCTTCTTCCTTCTTCTTCTTTTTCTTCTTCGCACTTCTCCTTCTTCCCCTTCCCTCCCCCCTCTCCCTCTCACCCCTTGTCTAGCTGTCTCTCCATGTAAAGCATTTCTGTCTCACTGAAATGTTTGTTAGGTGCATTATACTTCTGCTATGTGATGAAACCTTGTATATTCTCGTGCATGTTATGATTTTGTTCATTTGATGCAGAAATTGTAGTTCTGATTGTTTCCATGTTCCTTCCCCTTTCCTCCTCCTTCAACCTTTTCATTCATCTCTACTTCCTCCTCTTGTTCTCTTTCGTGTTCTTTTTTTTTCTTCTTCCCTTTCGTCTTGTTCTCTTCATAAAACTAATAATGATTAATACTGCTCACACCTCCCCCTTCTCTCTCTCACATAAAGATCATTCATTCATTCATTCATTTATATATCCCCTCTCTCTATCCCTCTCTCTCCCTCCCTTCCTCCCCTCCTTTCTCTCTCTCATATCTGTCCTGTGTATACAACTATCTCTATTCCGTTTGCTTATGCATGTTTACATTTTACCTAATTCTTTAGCCATTTCATTATTATTTGTTTGATTGAATGTTTGGTTGATTGATTTACCTTTTGGACTGAGGGATGGATGAATAAAGCCACCATTGTGCTTATTCTTTTCCCTCAATAAAAATGTTCATTCATTCATTCATTCATTCATTCCAACACGAAGAGCGCAACTCCATAGTCTTACGAGACTGACGGATGTCTGCTACTGTATTGTATTGGGTTGTACTGTGGTGAGTCGTATTGTGTTGTGCTGTGTTGTATTGTGTTTGTATTGTATTTGCGTTGTATTGTGTTGTGCTGTATTGTATCGTATCAAACTGTATTATGTTGTATTGCGTCACTTCGAGTAGTGCTGAATGTGGTTTGGTGTGCGTTATTGTGTGTGTGTGTGTGTGCGTGCGTGCGTGCGTGCGTGTGTGTGTGTGTATGTGTGTGTGTGCGTGCAGGCGTGTGCGTGTGTTCGTTGTGTGTGTGTTTGTGTGCGAGTGTGTGTGTGTGTGTGTATCTATCTATCTATCTATCTATCTATCTATCTATCTATCTTTATCTATATATATCTCTATATATATAGATATATTATATTATATTATATATATATATATCTATATAACTGATAATCTGGAGTTAGAGCGTTGTGCGTTACGCTCGTGATCTGCTACCCGGGTTTGAATCCTGTTCAAGGGGATTTTTTCCCCTCTGGAGTCAACATCAGTGCCGACTCACCCTCCCCTCCCCCCCCCCCCCCCCCCCCCCCCCCCCCCCCCCCCCCCCCCCCCCCCCCCCCCCCCCCCCCCCCCCCCCCCCCCCCCAACAAAGAGTCCTTGGGCGCGGCTTGTCCGCGCGCTGTCTGCCCACCCTGCTAAGACCCACCTCGTGTCCATCTTCTTTGTTCTGCTCTCTGCTCTTTCCTCGGCGAGGTATTTTATTATTTTTGTTGGTTATTCTTTTATTTCGAGGATAATGGAATAAGCGCTCATGTGCTTTTTCTCACATCCAGTCCCCATGTGTATGCAGTTTTGTCAATTTTCTCATGCGTTCCCACCCCCGGCGCTTAAAGGCTTACTCTTCCAAAAGGCCGAATGGGTTTTAACGTGTGCACAAGATGTTCTGCGTTCGTTCGCACACGGGACCTCGGTTTATAGTCTCCTCCGAAGAACTTTTTGGGGAGAGTGGAGTCGGCGGTGATGTTAACTCCAGGGGGGAAAAATCCTCTCGAACGAGATTCGAACCCGGGTCAGCAGATCACGAGCGCCATGCGCATCACGCTAACCACCAGGCTCTCTCTCGTCCCCACAAATCGTGACATGATGAGTATGCGACCTTTTTTGTACCCCTCCCCTCCCCCTCCCCCCTCTCCCCCCTCCCTCCCCCCCCCCCCCCCCCCCCCCCCCCCCCCCCCCCCCCCCCCCCACCTCATCATGCATGTAGCCACAATCCGACTTCCAAGACTATCTCCATTGCAGATTAGCTGAACACAGAGTGATGGTGTTGCTGTTCTGTCTCCTGTCGGCTGAACACAGAGTGATGGTGTTTTGCTGTTCTGTCTCCTGTCGGCTGAACACAGAGTGATGGTGTTTTGCTGTTCTGTCTCCTGTCAGCTGAACACAGAGTGATGGTGTTTTGCTGTTCTGTCTCCTGTCGGCTGAACACAGAGTGATGGTGTTTTGCTGGTCTGTCTCCTGTCGGCTGAACACAGAGTGATGGTGTTTTGCTGTTCTGTCTCCTGTCAGCTGAACACAGAGTGATGGTGTTTTGCTGGTCTGTCTCCTGTCGGCTGAACACAGAGTGATGGTGTTGCTGTTCTGTCTCCTGTCAGCTGAACACAGAGTGATGGTGTTGCTGTTCTGTCTCCTGTCAGCTGAACACAGAGTGATGGTGTTTTGCTGTTCTGTCTCCTGTCGGCTGAACACAGAGTGATGGTGTTGCTGTTCTGTCTCCTGTCAGCTGAACACAGAGTGATGGTGTTTTGCTGGTCTGTCTCCTGTCGGCTGAACACAGAGTGATGGTGTTTTGCTGGTCTGTCTCCTGTCGGCTGAACACAGAGTGATGGTGTTTTGCTGTTCTGTCTCCTGTGGTGTTTCAGCCAGACGACGTACAGTCAACCCGTGTGCAGACAGTGACCAGCACGCTGACCAGAAGGCGTTGTTCTTCCTGAGTTCAGGGGGAGACAAGAAGCCGTGTAAACAGCACTGTCAGCTCTCCGTTGTCCAGCACCGAGACAAGGATAAACGGGACTGGGAACACCAGTTCCTCTTGAAAGAGGGAGAAGCCCTGGCAAACGGCACCACCGTCTCCTATCGCATTGACCACGACCCAAAAAGTCGCAGCTGGCGAAGACTGAACCAGACTCACCTCGTAACGGAGCGACTGCCAGCCAGAAAAAACCTCAACATCGAGATGAACTTCTCCATTGAAAACGAGTCGGAGGTAGCTCGGATTTGGATCAACTTTCCAAGTAAGATCATCTCGCGTGGTGGTGGTGGTGGTGGTGGTGGTGGTGGTGGTGGGCGTGGTGGTGGTGGGGGTGGTGGTGGTGGTGGTGGTGGTGGTGGTGGTGGTGGTGGGGTGGTGGTGGTGGTGGTGGTGGTGGTGGTGGTGGTGGTGGTGGTGGTGGCAACAGCAGCAGCAATCGTTAAAGTGGCTTTAGCGGCAACAACGACTGCGACAGTAGTAGCAGCAGCAGCAGCAACAGCAGTAGTTGTCAACGTCGTTATCATCATCATCATCATCATCATCATCATCATCGTCATTATCTACGCTTTAAAACTGAAATGATCTTAAATCTTATTATTATTATTATTATTATTATTATTATTATTATTATTATTATTATTAATATAATATAGCTGCTGCTGCTGCTGCTGCTGCTGCTACTGCTGCTGCTGCTGATGATGATGATGATGATGATGATAATTATTATTATTATTATTATAATGATATAATGATAATAAAAATAATGATAATAATATTAACAATAATACATGGAATTTATATAGCGCCATATCTTGCAAAACAAAAATCAAAGCGCTTTCGTTTATCCCACTCATTCAAATGCAGCCAGTTACAATAAATAGTTTTTACAAATTCAAATGTATACACACACGCATGTATATAAAGGTTATCGTCCATGATAATACCTACAGCGTTGTATTGATCTGTTATAATACCTATAGCGTTGTAATCATCTATCATAATACCTACAGCGTTGTATTGATCTGTTATAATACCTTTAGCGTTGTACTCATCTATCATAATACCTACAGCGTTGTATTGATCTGTTATAATACCTTTAGCGTTGTAATCATCTATCATAATACCTACAGCGTTGTATTGATCTGTTATAATACCTTTAGCGTTGTAATCATCTATCATATTACCAATAGCGTTGTAATCATCTATAACAATACCTACATCGATGCTATTCATCTATCATAGTACCAATAGCGTTGTAATCATCTATGATAATACCTACAGCGTTGTATTGATCTGTTATAATACCTAAAGGTAAAAGGTAAAGGAGTCCCATAACCTATAAGGTCGTAGGGGAGCAAGGCGTCAGAGACCTCACTTCTCTAGGGCCAGCATATTGAGGGCGGCGTCCATCTCCTCTCCCTCGCTGCTTTACCTTCCCTGACCCTAAAGAGGGCAGGTACCCATTTACAGCTGGGTGAACTGGGGGAACTGTACTGAAGCCAAGGCGCGCAAACGGTCACCCATCCAACTGGTAACCACGCTCGACGCTGCTTAACTTGGCTGGGGGAAAGCGAGTGCTCCGACCACTGAGCTATCCCGTCCCCTATAGCGTTGTAATCATCTATGATAATACCTATAGCGTTGTTATTACCTATGATAATACCTATAGCGTTGTAATCATCTATGATAATACCTACAGCGTTGTAATCATCTATGATAATACCTATAGCGTTGTTATTACCTATGATAATACCTATAGCGTTGTAATCATCTATGGTAATACCTACAGCGTTGTAATCATCTATAACAATACCTGCAGCGTTGTAATCATCTACAACGATACCTACAGCGTTGTAATCATCTATAACAATACCTACAGCGTTGTAATCATCTATAACAATACCTACAGCGTTGTAATCATCTACAACGATACCTACAGCGTTGTAATCATCTATAACAATACCTACAGCGTCGTCATCATCTATAACAATACCTACAGCGTTGTATTCACGGGTCTGTTTCATCAAAGTATAAGGTTTTGGTGGTGGTGGTGGTGGTGGTGGGCGTGGTGGTGGTGGTGGTGGTGGTGGTGGGATGGTGGTGGTGGTGGTGGTGGTGGTGGTGGTGGTAATGATGATGATGATGATGATGATGATGATGATGGTGATGGTGATGGTGGTGGTGGTGGTGGTGGTGGTGGTGGTGATGACGATGATGATCGGTGGTCTAGAGGTAACGCGCCTGCCTAGAAAGCGGAAACTCCGGGTCGGAAGTGTGCGGTGGTTTGATCCCCGTTTGGGCCAGAAACTCTTCCCCCATCCATTAGACCATGAGTGGTGGTCTGGGTGCTAATCTTTTGGATGAGACGGTAAACCTGTGTTCTACAAAATTATTTAGCGCATGTAAAAGAAGCCACGGCAACAAGAGAGTTGTTCCTGGAAAAATTCTGTAGAAAAAAGCCACTCTGATAGGGAAACAAATACAGTTGCAGACAGAAAAAGCAAAAGCAATAAAGGGTGGCGCTGCTCTTGTGGCGACGCGCTCTCCCCGGGGGACAGCAGCCCGAATTTCACGGAGACAAATCTACCGTGACTTAAAGTGGTATAAAAAAAAATAATAATAATAGACAACCCTGAGACCAACGAAAGAGGTTTGAGGCTCTGAGACTTTGTCAGTGTGAACAATGTGAAGGTGGTGGACACCGTCACTTGGTCCACGCAAACCATGGAGATGCTGGACATGCCCCAGCGCAGGAGACCAACACCACAGTCAGAAGGAAAACGCCACCGGGTCACATGAACACCTCCTGACTTCACTGGGGGAACCCCGCAAACCAAAGTGGCACGAGCACGTCACGCGAACATCTGGACTGGCCAAGACTGTCCTGCAGGGAACAGTACAAGGATGGACAATGACAATGACAATGACAAATTCTTTTATGTCGAGGATAATGAATAAGCACCCATGTGCTTTTTTACATCCAGTCCCCGCCCTTAAGGATATATATGATAATAAAATAAAATAAAGCCTATAGCAATACACTTACACAGTGTACGGGGGCAAAATCTACACAAAAAGAAGACGAAGAAGAGGCAGACAGAGAAAACGATGGGAAAGAAAACATCAGAGAGTGGACTGGCCTGGAGTTGAACGATTTGCTACGGAAAGCTGAGAACCTCGAAGAGTGGAGGAAGCTGGTTGTAACATCTTCAATGGTGCCCAAGCGGTCTACATGACTAGGGGATGGGTTAAAGTAAAGGTGTAGAAGTATTGTAAAGTTCGAGGGGGGGGGGGGGAGATTGGGGGCCGAGAGGGGGGGGGGGTTGGAGGGCGAGAGGGGGGGGGGGTTGGGGGGCGAGAGGGGGGGGGGGGGTTGGGGGGGGAGGGGGGGGTTGGGGGGCGAGAGGGGGGGGGGGTTGGGGGGCGAGAGGGGGGGGGTTGGGGGGCGAGAGGGGGGGGGGGTTGGGGGGCGAGAGGGGGGGGGGTTGGGGGGCGAGAGGGGGGGGGTTGGGGGGCGAGAGGGGGGGGGGGGGGGGGGGGGGGGGGGGGGGGTTGGGGGGCGAGAGGGGGGGGTTGGGGGGCGAGAGGGGGAGGGGGGTCTTTCCGGAACTAGATCTCTGAGGTTTTCCAACGGTGATGTATTGCGGATCTCATCGTTTTTCCACCATACAGGTCGCCACATTCCGACTTCAGGGATGATGTCTCAACACGGCACCAATGTATGCTCCGTGTCAGACTGTGTCACCCCTTCCTGTCGTCAGGCAATGGCCTGCTCTTCTGAAGGGCAGAGCGGGTTTTAATGAGGGCACAAGATGGTCTGTGTGCGTGTGGGCACAGGACATTCGGGTTATAGTCTCATCCGAAGGACTGTAGGGGGAGTGGAGTCTGCACTGATGTTAACTCCGGGGGTAACATCTCCTTGAGCGCGTCCGCGCGCGCGCGCGTGTGTGTGTGTATTTGTTTGTTTGTTTCTTTATCTGTCTGTGTGTTTGATATTTTTAAAAAATTGCACACAGAGAGACAGACAGACAGAAACAAAGAGACACAGACAGAAAGAAAGAGAGAAAGAGAGTAATAGCTTGATTTTGTGTTATGAATATTATTTCATGAACATGAATGTGGTATTCTTTCTTTCATTCTTTCTTTTATTCTTTCTTCCAATTTTTGTTCATTCTTTCTTTAATTCTTTCTTTTGTTCATCCTTTTATGCTTTCTTTTTCTTCTCTTCTTTCTTTCATTCTTTCTTTCACTTTTTCTTCAATTCTTTCTTTACTTCTTTCTTTTGTTCGTTCTTTTTGTTCTTTCTTTTATGCTTTCTTTTTTCTCTATTTTTTCTTTCTTTAATTCTTTCTTTAACTCTTTCTTTTGTTCTTTCTTTTATGCTTTTTTTTTCTTCTTTTTTGTTCTTTCTTTAATTCTTCTTTTATTTTTTTTGTTGTTCTTTCTTTCATTCTTTTTTCTTTTTTCATTCTTTCTTTATTCTTTCTTTAATCTTTCTTTTATTCTCTTACATTCTCTCTTTTATTCTTTCTTTTATCTTTTATTATTTTTTTTCATTCTTTCTTTCATTCTTTCTTTTATCTTTCTTTTGTTCTTTCTTATGTTCTTTCTTTATTCTTTCTTTTGTTCTTTCTTTCATGCTTTCTTTTGTCTTCTTTCTTTCATTCTTTCTTTTTATGCTTTCTTTTGTTCTTTCTTTCATGCTTTCTTTTGTTCTTTCTTTTGTTCTTTCTTTTGTTCTTTCTTTTGTTCTTTCTTTGTTCTTTCTTTTGTTCTTTCTTTTGTTCTTTCTGTTGTTCTTTCTTTTGTTCTTTCTTTTGTTCTTTCTTTTGTTCTTTCTTTTGTTTTTCTTTTGTTTCTTTTCTTTCTTTGTTCTTTCTTTATGCTTTCTTTGTCTTTCTTTTGTTCTTTCTTTTGTTCTTTCTTTTTCTTTCTTTCATGTTTCTTTCTTTTTTTTCTTTCTTTTGTTCTTTCTTTGTTCTTTCTTTCATGCTTTCTTTGTTCTTTCTTTTGTTCTTTCTTTTGTTCTTTCTTTTGTTCTTTCTTTCATTGCTTTCTTTCTGTTCTGTTCTTTCTTTTGTCTTTCTTGTTCTTTCTGTTGTTCTTTCTTTTGTTCTTTCTTTATGCTTTCTTTGTTCTTTCTTTTGTTCTTTCTTTTGTTCTTTCTGTTGTTCTTTCTTTCATGCTTTCTTTTGTTCTTTCTGTGTTCTTTCTTTCATGCTTTCTTTTGTTCTTTCTTTGTTTCTGGACAGATGCGCACGTCACAGTTGCCTGCCAGCACTTACGGGAAAAATTCACAACCACAACACCATCCCGTGACAAAACGTCACACGCTACAAGGGAGACAACCACAACACCATCTCGTGACAAAACGTCACACGCTACAAGGGAGACAACCACAACACCATCTCGTGACAAAACGTCACACGCTACAAGGGAGGCAACCACAGCACCATCCCGTGACAAAAAGTCACACGCTACAAGGGAGACAACCACAGCACCATCCCGTGACAAAACGTCACACGCTACAAGGAGACAACCACAGCACCATCTCGTGACAAAACAACGCCACACCAGCATCCACCTACTAATCGTAAAAGTAAAAGCATTGAGAGAGACAGACAGACAGAGACACAGAGACAATGACAATGACTAATTGACAATGACAAATTATTTTATTTCCAGGATAATGAATAAGCACTCATGTGCTTTTTTACATCCAGTCCCCGCCCGTAGGGATACATCTTAACAATAACCCAATACTTATACTCTTACACAGTAGAAACAAAGGGAAATAATCCTTTTCAAAACAAAACAAACAAAAAACAAACAAAACCAGCAACAAAAAACAAACAAATAAAAAAAAACTAAAAACACCACCCCCTCCACCACCACCCAAAATCCCCAAACCAAAACAAACGAACAAAAGAAAGAAAAAACAAACCAACAAACAAACAAAAAAGACCAAAAACAAATGACAACAACAACAAGAATAACAACAAAACCATAAGTCATAAAAATAAACATCTACACTTTGTCAAATGGTACACATACTTGTTACATGTAACAATAAGATATTGAAATAGGGTATTCGTTAAAACTTAAGTACAGCCGAAGCCCAATAAAGTATTGAAAATATAAAGTATGAATCCTTCATCAGGATACACTATAACTATAAGCAAAACGATAAAAGGTGAGAGAGAGTGACAGAGACACAGAGAGAGAGAGAGAGTGTGTGTGAGAGTGTGTGTGTGTGTGTGTGTGTGTGTGTGGTGT
>CM054164.1:2470282-2472782 GCA_028751875.1 Rapana venosa
GATGATTGTCTTCTTTTCGTGGAAGGTGAGGCTGCTTTCGCACAGCTCCGTGTAAGAGCCCTCTTCTTGCTGGTGATGCTGCTGGCTACTAGTGCTGTGTCATAAGCCAAGCACAGATTTATTATTATTTTCTACCACCTACCTTAAGACCCATGTCTTCATTATCAGACTTTGTCATTGCTTCCTCTGTATAAGCTAAAAAGGTCAGGTGAGAGGGAGTATCCTTGTCTGACTCCTTTGTGGATGTTGAAAATGTCACAGTTTTGATTTTCCCATCTGATAGTTCCTGGTTTGGTTTTATAAAAGTAATGAAGTTAGGGAGTTATGTGTTTTGAAAAGTCTATTGTGCCAAAAAGATGCTGATGGATGAAACTGTCAAGGCTTTGTTGTAGTCTAGGAAGGGGATGAGACGTTCTTCATTCGTACCGCTCACCTTTTCAATGATGTTTTGGAGCACGAGTAACATGTCTGCAATTTCTCATGTTTGTTCTGTAGCCTCTCTTACAATCTGACGATTCAAAGTCTACTTTTTCTTTCACAGGATAGCATAGTGGTTAGAACATTGCGCTCGTAATCTGACGACCCGGGTTCAAGTCTCGTTCAAGAGGATTTTTCCTCTGGAGTTAACATCAGTGCAGACTTCACTCTCCCCAAAAGTCCCTCAAACGAGACTATAAACGAAGCACCGTGTGCGACCACACGCAAAACATCTTGCGCACACGTTAAATTATGTTCTGCTTTTCGAAAGAGTAGGCCATTGTGTGCCGATGGGAACAGATGACAAAATTTATAAAACTGCATGCACACGGGACTGATGCAAAAAAGCGTATGAGTGCTTATTCCATTCTTCTCGATATAAAAGAATAAAATAAAATGATTAAATCCTGGTTATAATTATCATCAGCAGAATTTTACCTGCATGAAAAAAATCAGGATCATTTCCTGAAATTATCACAATCATGTACATTTCTGCTCTTATGAAGCAGAACGCGTTCTTGTGAATGTCAGTCTGCTGGCCACTGATCGATCTTCCAGACTTTGCAGCATGGATACTGCATCTTTCTCCTCGTTCTGAAATCTTCAACAGTTCTCCGGTCATGTTATCAGGCCTGGTGACTGCATCCATTGAGGCTCTTTCAGCTGACAGCTGCCTCACCTTCACTGGTGGGGCATTCTGGCTAGCTCTAACTCACAGCTGTTGAAAGTGAAACATTTCACTTACTTATGTCTACTTATTTATTCTTTTATTTCAAGGATAATGGAATAAGCACTCACTTTCAAGTGTGTGGGTGTGTGTTCAAATTCATTTAACGTCTTTTCACAGTTGTGATATTAGACGGGGGGGGGGGGGGAGGAGGGTGTATGAGTGTCAAGGGAGGAGGGTATAGTTGGTACTGTACAGGAGAAGGAATTTCAGGGGATCAATGCATGCGAAATGATAAACAAAATTTAAAAATAAAAAATAATATAGAAAAACAACAACCAAAATTATAGAAAAAAAACAAAAACAACACCGTTACATTACTAACCTATTGAACTACAATAATCAACAGGAAAATGCAATTCTAACAATTTCTAACAAAATCAGTAATTCCAATGAAAAATGTAAATAAAATTTCAACTACTGAATTTCGCGTGAAAAAAACCCAAACCTATCTTAATGTGTGTAACCCCTCCCCTTCCCTCAAAAGAAACCCAAGAAGCAAACCCCCCCCCCCCCACCCACCCACCCACCCACCCACCCCACCCCTGGAAGAAAGAAGCTCAACCTTAAAACAAGAGCCAGAAACACCCAACAACAGCCCAAAACCCAATTACAAACACAATATCTCTAGCCCCCTCCTATGACACAAACAAAATAAACAGTAGGAATGCAACAACTGAGGATAATGTTTGTTGTTGTTTTTTTATAATCTAACAAGCTCGAAAAATAATTTCTGGACTAGAGCGTCTTTAAGTGTGTGTGTGTGTGTGTGTGTGTGTGTGTGTGTGTGTGTGTGTGTGTGTGTGTGTGTGTGTGTGTGTGTGTGTGTGTGTGTGTGTGTGTGTGTGTGTGTGTTGCGTGTTGTGTGTGTGTGTGTGTGTGTGTGCGCGCGCGCGCGCGCGCACGCACGCACGCGTATGTGAGCGTGTGTTCGTGACATTTTTATTTGAAGTTATCTTGGAATGCTTTAACCAATATGAAATGTAGCCTTTTTTGTGTCTTTCGAGATAATGATACGTATCGCTGTGCCCGTCAGTATTGTAATTGCCCTTCACGGGATGACTGAAGTGTATTTTTGACTTGACTTGACTTGGCTTGACTCTCTTTTTCCTCTAGATATGTCTCTAGTCTCTCTTCTCTCTCCTCTCCAGCGAGACTCGACGCAGCAGAGTTGCAGAAAGTCGCAGAATCCTCGACGTGGGGCCGGTGCCTCAAAGGCCAAGGCCGGCACAAGCCCGCCACAGCGTCTTCACCAACCAAGCCTTCCTCACCGACAGCTTCAACGCTTCACGACCC
>CM054164.1:2477782-2482782 GCA_028751875.1 Rapana venosa
TGTTGCTTTTGCTTTCGGTGTGCACACACGCGCGCGCGCACGCACACACCACACACACACACACACACACACAACCGCACACACACGCACGCACGCACTCACGCACACACACACACACACAAAACACACACATACACACACACACACACACACACACACACACACACACACACACACACACACACACAGATTATTCGTCTAATATCACTGAGAGTGAACAGACGTAAAATCGAAGACAACAACAACAACACACAGATTATATACTATGTGAATGAAGGAATAATTCTGAACAAACGAGGTTTTGTTTTCTCTTTAGACGGAAACGATGTGTCAGGTGTAGTATTGTAGCTGTCATTTCTCGTGGCACCAGACGACAGTGTGTGGGGTCCAGTGGCCCCATGGTCTGAACGTCGGCCTTGTGGTCCCAGAAGCTCTGGGGACGGGGTTCGAGTCTTTTCTCCGAGCTGTCTGTTTGAGGGTTAGTTTTGTTGCCTGGAGTTGGCAGCACTGATGACGCTGTTCCCTTTACTTGTAGATCGTGGGCTAGATGTCCTATAGGAAAAAGTGTTATCCATGTTTGTGTTCCGGGGAAAAGAAAATAATCTGTGAAGTCTGAGGGCTTTCTCCATTTCGTTTTGCTTTGACAGTTTCGCGTTTGTGATATTTCTTGTGCTTTGAGATTTTGACACATTTTTCTTGTTTATTTGTTTGGGGGCGGGGTGCTTTTGTTAATCTTGTTGTCTTCAAGGTTTTTCCATTGCTTTGTCGGGGGTTTCTTTCGTCATTTGATTGATTTGCCCTTGTGTCTTGTATGTATTTCTTTTTGTCTTCTTTGATTTTAAAGGATTTTATTGCCATTGATCTAAGTTGGTTTATCTGTCTGATGTGTCGGATGCCACTTACTGCATTATGTCTAGTCATTTTTTTTATTTATTGAAATGAATTGCAACAATTTGATCCCCTTGTGCTTCAGTTGGGTTTTCGTCTTCTTTTCATTTGATTTGTTTTCTTTATTCATTTCAGTCTTTTCTGTATGCTAGTTTAGAGCTAAAAGCATCCCCGTTTGATTTCACATACTGTCTTTTTTTTCTGAAAATGCTACGTATTTATGACAAGTCTGTTTGTTATGACATTTTGTCTTTATGCGTTTTTATTGTGACTGACGACTTCAAGATTCATTGTACAGATTTAAAGAAAATACATGATTAGTGTGCAAATATTTTGAGAGAGAGAGAGAGAGAGAGAGAGAGAGAGAGAGAGAGAGAGAGAAGAGAGAGAGAGAGAGAGAGAGAGAGAGAGAGAGAGAATTTCCAAGGGTTGCAGATAAGTATTCACCATTTTTTCATCCGCTCCTTGGCCTGATTAGGAACTACCATTAATCATTGCAAATAATAACCTCAAGTAAACAGAGTGACAGACAGACAGACACAGATCCCCACAATTCGGATGCATACAAAAAACACCGGCTTTATCTTGTGTCACCAAGTTTACAATACGGTTTTGTCCACTTTACCAAGCTCCACATTGTTCTCATAATGTCTAGTACCTTACCTTCTGCCCTAACCAGAAAAGTCTTCTAATGCTGTAGCAAAAGGTAACTCGGTCCTAAACAAAATTTCCAGACATCTATAACTGTTAGCGATTTCTGTCTTCTCTCTGTTTTCTGCTTTAGCTAGATGACCCCCCTTGTCTACGGACGATAATTTCAGTTTTGTGTAAATGCACTTTTAGTCCATATCTTTTTCCAAGACTGGTTTACTGGTTTTCCAATCTGGTTGCTGTAGATGACAGCAAAACAACATGAGCTGCACAGAATAACCAGAAAACTTCCTGCAGCCAGGCAGAAAAGAAAAGCCATGTTTTTCATGTCTGGTTTCTTCATCAGCATCCGTGGTGCTTAGCTCTGAAACAAGCCAGGGAGGCAGCGTACACCCCTGCTCTACGCCTTCGGCGGACGGGTAGCTTGGTCAGAGTGGAGCTCACGTCAGTGCTGACTCCACTCCCCGCAAAATGTCCTTCGGATGAGACTATAAACCGAAGTTCCGAGTGCGAACGCACGCAGAACATCTTGTGCACACGTTAAAACCCGTTCCGCTTTCCGGAAGAGTAGGCCATTGTGTGCCGATGGTAACGGGTGACAAAGTTGACAAAACTGCATACACACGGGAAGTGGATGCAAAGAAGCACCTGAGTGCTTATTGTATTATCCTCGAAATAAAAGAATAAATGAATAAATAAATAAAGTATATAACGGACAGTAAAAGAAAAACATCGACACACAGGGATCCCGCTGACCTCAGGACTGAAGGAAACTAGCCATGGCCTGTGGCATGCGGGATACTTGGGTTAACATGGCGTGCCTGTATCTTGAAGCATTTTCCACAAAGATGACTCCTGTCGAATGTATCAAACGGCTCCATGAAATCAATAAAGACGTTACTCTTTCTTCATCATACAAACACCTGTGGATCATATTACAAAGTGTAAGAAATACGGTCGATTGCAGAATCACCTTTTCAAAAACCTGTTTATTCCCCTGAATCTTATCCTCGTTTGCTGCCAGCCGTACAGTCGTTTATTCAGAACTGAAGTCAGGTCAAGGCCAAGGTGTCCCATAACCTTTGCGGTCGTTGGGGAGCGAGGTGTCAGAGACCTCACTTCTCCAGGGGCCAGCACATTGAGGGCGGCGCCCATCTCCTCTCCCTCGCTGCTTTACCTTTCATGTCCCTAAAGAGGCCAGGTACCCATTTACAGCTGGGTGAACTGGGGGACTGTACTGAAGCCAAGGCGTACAAACGGTCACCCATCTACTTGGTCACCACGATCAATGCTGCTGAACCTTAGCTGGCGGAAAGCGAGAGCTCTGACCGCTGAAGGGAACACTTTGCTGGTAACACTCAGCAGTGATGGCCGGCCCTCTACCATTCTCTGAATCGCTGCCATCCTTTTGCTGTACAAGTGGAATTATGCATAAGCGGACCAGTCTGTTGGGAAGTGCCCCAATCAAAGAGATTCTCAACTAATTTTGTCAAAGAGATTACATTTATATATTTCTTTATTTATTTCATATATACCACTTCACAAGTCACGGCAGATTTCCCTGCGTGAAATTCGGGCTGCTTTCCCCGGGGAGAGCGCGCCGCCACAAGAGCAGCGCCACCCTTTGTTTTTTTCTTTTCCTGTTTGCAACTGTATTTGATTCCCTATCAGAGTGGGAGGGGGGGGGTCTACAAAATGGTTCCTTTACGTGTGCTAAAATATGTGTAACTCATGGGACCTCGGGTTATCGTCTCATCCGAAAGACTAGCACCCAGACCATCATTCATGGGCTAATGGTCGGGGGGGGGGGGAAATTTTGGCCAAAAACGGGGATCGAACCACTGCACACTTCTGACCCGGACTTTTCGCTTTCTATGCAGGTGCGTTACCTCCAGACCAGCGATCCGATGATTGCTGATGCCTTCAGACACTCCGCCAGACCATCACTAGTTGTGCGCTTAGACCAGGCCTCACTGTTCCTAGTGCACGTTCCGTCCGCTTCATCAGTGGTCATGTCACCATCATTTGTGGTGTGTGTGTGTGTGTGTGTGTGTGTGTGTGTGTGTGTGTGTGTGTGTGTGTGTGTGTGTGTGTGTGTGTGTGTGTGTGGTGTTGTGTGTGTGTGTGTGTGTATTTTATTTATTCTTGTATATCGGTATATGTGAATAAGCACTTGTGCTTTTTTACATCTAGTCCTCGTGTGTGATGGCGGTTTTGTGGGAATTCTTCATCTGTTCCATGGACACATGGCTACTCTTAGAAAGCGGAACAGGATTTAACGTGTGCGCAAGATGTTCTGCATGCTGTTCGCAACGGACCTCGGTTTATAGTCTCATCGAATGGACTTATAGGGAGAGTGGATTGCACTGATTGTTAACTCCAGGGGAAATATCCCTGAACGGTGAATCGAACCCGGTTTTCGTCAAGATTGCGAGCGCAATGTGTTCGACCACTAGGCTATCCTCCCACTGTGTATCTTACATCTTAACATGAAATGGCATGGCCTTCCTCAAGTGACTTTGAACGGGGCTGAAAGTGAATGTACTCCTTTTTCTCTTCGACAGGAACACATCATTATTGTCTGATGCCGAATAATGAGACTCCTTGGTGAGTGAGTGCGGCTCTTGAAAACGCCGCACGCACACCACACACACAACACACACGACGGAATCGACACCACACACACACACACCACACACACACACGCACACACCCACCACACCACGCACCACACACTACATGCAACACACACACCACAACACACACACTCACACACACCCGTTCAAGGGATATTTTCCCTGAGTTAACACCAGTGCAGACTCCCTTTCCCCAAAATCTTCGATAGACTTTAAACGAGGCCCCGCGAATGCATGCAGAACATCTTGAGCACACGTTATCCTGTCCGCTTCGTAAGAAGTAGCCATTGGTGTGCCGGTTGGAAAACGCATGACGAATTACAAAACTACAACACACGGACGATGGAAAAAAGCACATAAGTGCTTATTCATTACCTCGAATACAAAGATAAATAAAATATAAAAAAAAATAAAACACACACGCACACACACACACACACACAACACTACACACACACACACGACACACACACACACCAACGGGGACACCACCACACGCACACACACAACACGACACCACGCACACACACAACGCACACACACACACGCACACACACTACAAAACACCACGCAAACCGCCCACACACGCACACACACACGAACACATACGCACGACACACGTTACACACATCACTTCAACGCTTACGCACACACATACAGCACATACACACCACCAACACGGCACACACAACACGACACACACACACAACTACAATACACACGGACACACGACACACACACACACACACACACATGCATACATACACACTGCACACACACACGCACAACACAACACACATCACACACAACAAATACACACTCAAA